>OY720203.1:29608198-29650698 GCA_963082605.1 Rhodophaea formosa
ATGTCCTAGCGATTACTCTATAAATGCCGTCCCACATGCTCTCTTTCTCTTGCTTCCCACAGAAGTCTCTCCAACTTTCCGTCTGCGCTCTCTCTGCCTCAACCTCGTATTCCTCTTTCTGTTTCAGGTACTCGGCGATGACGGTGGCCCTGCGAACCGGCGCTGCACAGCGGATCCTGCGTTTCAGTGTGGCGACCTTTGCCTTCATCTTCGCCAGTTCCTCGGTCCACCACGGCATAGTAAGCTTGGCGCTCTGTTTTAGTTTGGGGATAGACGCATCACATGCTTCGGTAATGGCCTGGTTCAATTTCTGCAGTGCCATTTCCAGTTCCACTTTATTTTTAATTTTAGACATTGTTTCCTTTGAAACTCCCAATCTCGACTTAGCCTCCTCAAATTTTTCTTTAAATAGGGTCCATTTGGCCTTTTTTGTATTATAAATTCTGGTGGTCCGTTCAATATTTGTACCCTTTGATTTTTGGAGGTTGACTCCAAACTGTATGCCGTTGTGATCCGAGCTTGTAAGGCCTTCGTCTACCCGCCAGTCCACTACGTGATCCAACATGTTCGTCGAGCATGCCGTGACGTCGACACGACTTCGGTACCTGACTCCCGACCGAATAGTATCGAAAGTCGGCACACTACCAGTATTGAGGATGTGAAGGCCCAACTCGTGCAGCGTGCCGGCCACCTCAATGCCCCTGTCCTCCGTAAATAAACTTCCCCACCACGCACTTTTGGCATTTGAATCACCACCAACGATAATATTTCTGGGGGAAAGAACATGTACGATTCGGCGCAGTTGGTCCAGATACGTGCCCAAGGGCTTTCTGGGTTCAAAGTAGAATGAGACCAGTGTGAGGCTCCATGCTTTGGTACTGACCTCTACCGCAACTACGTTGTGGGTGGTCAGCTCCGGGTATTGAACGACCGTTAGGTTCGGATCCAGTACAGCTATCGCCGCCTTTACCGTCCCCTCATCGGCTCCAGTATATTGGTAGACTCTCACCCCACTGTAGGTCCTCATACTATTCGCCCCTCCCACGTACGGCTCTTGGATCAACACTACGGCCACACTGCTCTTTGCCGCTTCAATGAGCACCTCGGACGTTGCCAACCTCTTCTTTTTAAGATTGGCCTGTATTATTTTATATGCACTTGTGTCACCTTGGGAGCCCTTAGCAGTACGCAACAGATGCCCTAGCTAGGGCATCCCATTTTCTTCGGATGACACAGGTGTCATCAAAGGCATTGTGCATTGTGTTTTCTAGCTTAGCCCTTACACAATTTTGGCACTTTGGCGCTGCGCCATTCTTCCAGTCCATGCATTCAGACCTCATGTGAGGACCACCGCAGTGGCTGCACAAGTCCTCCGGTTCAGCGCACGCCCGTTTTCCGTGGCCGTAACCCAGGCAGCGCGTGCACTGGACCAGTGGAGATTGGTCCTCCACCCTAATACATTGGAGGTCTATATGCACTGAACCTCTGCTGGTGACACGTTGCCAGACAGTCGGTGACACACTAATCACAATGTGGCAAGTGCGCGGATTTCTTGCCTTGCGTCTATACTTTATCTGGACCCTGCTTTCCTCCTCGTCGAGGCCCTGAAAAACGCCCCGGTTTTGGCTCCTAAAGGCTTTTATAATGTCCTCGTCCGAATGAATGATAAGGACGCTCCTAAGTACCACTAGTGGGTCACGGTTTTTCATCTCCTCAACGTTGAGGTGCGTCCCTTCCCTCCCCAGTCTTTCCTTCAGCTTCTCCCTTTCTGCCTTTGTGTCTAGGCCTATGATAATTTTCCTGTCCTTAGCTTTCCTGACTTTCCTAACGTCTATCCATCCTTCTTTGGCGTCCACTTCCTTCCTTATACGTTCTAGGACGCTGTCGCCTGTCTCTTGATCGTCCTTTGAAGTGACGACCACAGAATGTAGAGTTTTCCTAATCTCCGTTCTCCCCGTTTCAGGCGCAGGTGTCGATGCTACTACATTTGCATAGGTGTTGAGCGCTTTTTTGTGCTTTTGTAGTTCTAGATTTAACTCTTGCACCTGTTTCTTGTTTTCGTGGAGGAGATTTGTATGCTCCTGGATAATGTATTTCATTTCGGCTAGTTCTTGGTTGCCGTCATTTTCTACTCTTTTCGAGTTTGGGCTACCCTTTCCCGGACATGGCTCGCCCGCCTCCAGCTCCATCACCAACGTCTGCAGCCTCCCCAGCATATCGGCTATCTCATCCTTGACGGACGTCTTCATGTGTTTTGAGGCCTTGAGGTGGGCATTGACCTTGTCTATAATGGCCTCTGCCTCTGCACTCTTGCTTTCGAAGATTTCTGCAACTTGCTCAGGTTGAGACGACTCCAATACTACGGGTTGACCGCTAGACTTAGGTTTTGGGTCCGGCTTCTTTACCTTCGCTGGCGAGACAGGAGGGGTCAATCTTGCCTCGATCTCCTCTATACTCTTTCTAACCATCGTGGTCGTATTTACATCTGCTACTGTAACGGTGTCGCTGTCCGTGATAGGAGATATTTGGGTTTCGTTACCCGATGTCTTGGCCGTCTTGTTCTTAACTGGGGTTCTATGCGTATACATCTCGTCAAAAGGTCACGTCAGTAAGTAAAATAAATTTAAATGTGTAAGTCCTAACCCACTTTGGGGGTCCTATATCTTTACTACGTTACTATAATTAACCGAGGAAAAACAATTACAATGAACGAATCAAAAAAGAATTATCACAAAAATTGTTAAAAGTTTAGGCGTTATTACTAACAACTTATAAATCCCAAGATTAGTTTAAGTACAGATGGGTAATGGAGTACCTATGCAGATGCTACAATTACCCAGGAAAAGAATAAAAATAATGCTAATAATTTTTTTTTTTTACATATATGTAGTTCAGAAAACTATCAAAAGATGGCGCTGTAATGAATTATTTTTATATAATTAAAAACTGTCAAGAATTGTGCCTTGGCGCAAAAACTTAATATGCTTAAATATTATCTAGACAATAATGAAGATATTTACACAATAATATAACCAACTTTCCCTAAGAATAAGCGGAAAACTTGAAGTTTAAGGTACAAAAATTAACAAGATTTGCAATGATGATATCTCTAAAACTAATCAGTGGAATTTTATGAAAGTACTTTCAATCTTATTATTTAGGCATTATCTATAATAAAAGTAAGTAATTTAACACGAAAGTCTCAAGATAAAAAAGAAATATTTTGAATTGAAATTACGTAAAATTTTTGGGTGTTTGGCTTTAAAATTCAATATCTCTAAAACTACTACAGGAAAAATTCTGAAAAGTGACACACTTAATATTTACTAAATAAGCTAAAAACTTTTCTATGTTCGGGTGATCTGGATCCTGTGGTTTTGGCTGTGTGCTGGTCCAAAGTTGAAAAACGCAGGTTTCCGGCAGATCTTTAGGTTAGGTTAGGTTAGGTTAGGTTAGGTTAGGTTAGGTTAGGTTAGGTTAGGTTAGGTTAGGTTAGGTTAGGTTAGGTTAGGTTAGGTTAGGTTAGGTTAGGTTAGGTTAGGTTAGGTTAGGTTAGGTTAGGTTAGGTTAGGTTAGGTTAGGTTAGGTTAGGTTTTTTTTTTTTAAGTTTCCCCGAGGGGTTATACCACCTCTCGAGGGAGTTTATTGACTAATAATCTTATATTTAAAGTAACAGAATTTTAAGGCTAAAATTACATATGTTATAGTTCTAATTTACAAATACTTTTACTTTAATTCTGCAATTTGATACAGAATCTGATGTAATATATATACATATACATACATATACATATATATACACACACACGTGCATACATACACACACGATGCATATATATATACATATATGTTATTAATCTAGTTTCACATTTTAAGTTTATTTTACAATGTTTTATAAATTTTTCAAGTTCCATTATTATGAACTTTTAGGTCACATGTTTTCTATATACAATTTTAATTATAGTAAATATTTCAAGTAAGTAAATATATATAAGTCTTAAATCTAAATACACATTAATTATTTTATTACAAGTTATAAGTTAAATTTTTTTAGATCTCTAACAATGGTGCTTATATGTGTTACAAAAGAATTTATAGTTTCATTTTTGGTATGGATCGAGTTTAGATCATATGTGTCTATACCGTATTTATTACAAATGTTCTCATGAATATATCTGGTTCTCATAAATCTAGGGCATGTACGTATTACGTGTTCCGTTGTTTGTGGGCTAATTCCGTCACATGGGCACTCTTCGTTGTCGATAATATGGAATCTTTTTAAATATGTCTTGTGGTACCCATGGTTCGTTAGCAATTGAGTTAACTCAAATGTGGGTGGGACTTTCTCTATAAAGCTTTTCAGCTTGTCAAGAGTTGGGAACAATGTGTGGATGTAGTGTTCTTGTGATTCAAGTGCGTATAACTCCTGCCATTTTTTTGCTGTTTTTTCCTTAATGGATCTCTTAGCATAAGAGATGGGAAATACATTGGACGTTGTGGCTTCTTTAGAGGTGGCTGCCTGTTTTGCTGCTAGATCTGCTGCCTCATTGCCTATGATACCAGTATGAGCTTTAACCCATATAAATTGGAATTTTACTGCGTGTTTGTTTTTAAGTTCAAGTAAAAGATGGTGGATCAAGTTCACTGTGTGGTCTGCATTATTTCTATCTTGTAGTGCTTTTAATGCTGACTGGCTGTCGGATGCAATTACTATTATTGTTGGTGAATTCTCAATATATTTTGGGTGGTCTCTTATCCAATTTAGGGATGTTTCCATGGCAATGAGTTCTGCCATAAACACAGTATTGGTGCTGTTTAGTTTGACCTTGCGTGTAATGGTCTGGTCATTTGGAAGATATATAATGGCGCCAGAGCCGGTGTCTCCATTCTCTAATTTGCTGCCGTCTGTATATATACGGATGGTCGCATTCAATGATAATTGGTCAATTTCCATTTGTGTATAGGCCTCCTCATATTCTATGGTTTGTCGGCTAGCAGGATGAAGTTTATTTTTAGTCTTTGTTCTTAACCTTAGTTGAATATCGGATGGTAGCTCTGTAAAGGTCTTTTTTAATTTAGTAATGTGAATTTCCCTAAACTCTTCTATTATTAGGTGCAATGGTATAAGACCGGCTAAGGCGATGGTTGTTATCCCGGGTGCTGTACGGAAGGCTCTTGTAATTTTGATAGCGAACTGTCGCTGAAGTGATCTTAGCTCTTTTTTAATATATTCGTATTTCATCGCAGTTCCCCAGATGCCCGCCGCGTAGGTAAACATTGGTTGTATGACCGCAATGTATATAGTCTGGATATTCTGGGGGTGGATGCCCCACGTTGGTCTGATTAGCACAGAGAGTTTTCGGAAGAGTTGATATGCTCTTTTTATAACTGATCTACAATGTGAAGTGAAAGTAAGGCGGCTGTCAATAATGACGCCGAGAAGTTTAATTTCCTGGGAAAATGGGATGTGTAAATTATTCATGGTAATGGTGGCGATCTTACTCTTGGGCGTGAAGGGAATGGCGTGGGTCTTGTGTGGGCTGAAAGTAAGTTTTACTCTGGTTCCCCAATTGTAAATGGTTTCTAAAGTTTCGTTAGTAGTCCGTTCTATTGTCGCGGCGTCTTTTCCTTCAACCAGTACCAGTATATCATCTGCAAAAGCTTGAACCCTGACATGCTGGGACATAGGTATCTCTAAAAGGTCATCTAATATAATATTCCAAAAGGTTGGTCCACAGACGGATCCTTGGACACAACCCTTAGTTAAAATTTTTTCCGCAGTGGAGTCTCCATATACGACGGTGGCTGTTCTGTTGCGCAAATAGTCATATATTAAGTCAAATATATTTTTCGGACATTTGGTTATTCGAAGTCGGTGCAGCAAGAAGGGCCACCAAGCATGGTCAAAAGCTGCTTTGATGTCTAAAGAGACGGCGATTACCTGATGTTTGCGTGATTTTGCACCGCGGATGAAGTCGATCGCCTCCTGTAGTGCGTCTATTGTTGAGATTTGTTCTTTGAAGCCGTACTGTCTTGGGCTGTTCATCTCGGTAATTTCTAGGTGATGTGTCAATCTTTTGGCTATAAGTTTTTCTAAAAGTTTACCAAATACTTTAATAAGTCCAATGGGGCGATAGGATGTTACGTCGTCAGTGTCCTCTTTGTTAGGTTTGGGTATGATATGGACAAATGCTTGCTTCCATTGGTCTGGGAAATACGCGATGGATAAACATCTATTTAAAAGTTTGGTGAATTGGGTGGGTATTACATCAAATGTAATAAGACATATGTCTGACGAAAGTTTGTCCAAGCCGGGGGCTTTGCTAGGGTTCATGGTGTATAGATGGTCTCTGATCTCGTCCTCAGTGAATAGCACGTCGTTCGGGGTGTCAGGACTTTCTTGAAATTTTCTTCTTATCTCTCGCTGTTCATCAGTGTCGTTATTAGCGTTGTCGTCTGGGTAAAAATGTTTGAGCAAGGCCCTCGCTGTATCGTGGGAGTCTGTAGTATGTATGTTGTCGAATTTTAATGTTTGTGGTGGTTTTCTCTGGGCTGCTGTTTTGATAATTCTGTTGGTGACAGCCCAAACATCTTCTTTCCCCTGATTTTGGCAAAACTCCCTGAAATGTGAAGTTGATATTTTAGAGAGTGTCTCTGCATATTCTTTTTTAATTTCGGCGTAGTCCTTGATTGCATCTGTCAAAGGTCGGTTTGTTTTCTTTAAATAGTGTAGCCGATGGTGCGCTTTTATAGCTGCTTTCTTCATGCGCTCGAGCTCGTCGTTCCACCAGGGGTTGTGTTTTAGTCCTGGTTTTCTTGTACTTATGGTTTTGTCACAGGTCTTTTGAATAGCTATTGTGAGGTCGTCGACAATTTTATCAATATCAGATCGGTCGGCTGTGTCTATATTGAAGGTGTTTATTTTACTTTTTTCCAGTTTTACTATTAGGGCATTTTTAAAAGACTCTACGTTGTTTTTGTTTATGGCATATTTTCGGGTCGAAGTATTCTGCTGGCGATTGATTTTCCCTGGAACGATGATGTTGAAGTCGATCGCATTGTGGTCTGATATAGGACATATGTCCATGTTCACCTTCCAATTCGTGATATTTAGCGCTGTGTCTTCCGATATCAATGTAACGTCGACTATGGAAGAGCACGGTATGCCATGACGGATGGCTTCGAACGTAGGTACGTCTCCTCGGTTGTTGATCAGAAGATTGTGTGCCATGGTTAGGTCGTAAATTGCAATTCCTCTGGGGTCATTGGTTTTCTCTCCCCAGGCATGATGGCGTCCGTTGAAGTCACCTGCTACAATTTTGAGGGAGCCAGTGGTTGCCATTAAGAATTGGTCAAGGCTGGATATGGTATTGTTAAGGTCATCATCGGGTTCAATGTAAATTGAGGCTACATATAAGGTCTTATAGTTCATTTTTAATTGAGCAATTGCTAGGTTTGTAGTGGAATATTGAGCCAAACCAAGAGCAGATATATTATTTTTAGTAAGAATCGCAGCCTTGACATGGCCACTTTGGTGGAATTGAAAAATGTCAACACCGGGGATTGTTTTCATATGTTTGTATTTTCCAATGTAAGGTTCTGACACAATGGCTATATCATAATCCTGGGTTAGGTACTGTTGTAAAAATTCATGTTGAGCTCGGAAGCATCTCATCAAGTTTGCCTGTAGGACTTTCATGGTGTTTCCTAATATCCGTAGTCTGTTGCGTCTTCGATACGCCTCTTGGCAGACTGTAGACGGGGGCAAAGGGGGCTGGTTGCCCGGTGGTCAGTGTTTCCAGTCTCACTGATGGCGCAGTTAAGGCACTTAGTTTTAGCGGGGTCCGCCTTATGTGGGCAGTCCGCAATGTCGTGGCCGTCGAAGGCGCAGTGGGCGCAGTTGGGGGTTTCCTGTGTGCACTTATTGCGTGTGTGTCCGTATTTAAGGCAACGGAAACACTGAACGAAGCGCGAGAATATCTCTATATGAACCCGCTGGTGATCCACTGCTAGCCTTCCCTGTTGTACGAGATTCTGGCAAATTGCCGGCTTTACTTCAATAATTGCGTTATATAATTCCGTGTTGCGGTTGCTAGTCAGGAAACACAGTCTTAAAGATCCAGCGGGAATCGAATTCTGTCTTTCTACAATTTCAACCAGGTCTTCTCTCGTCACTTTTTTAGAGATGCCTTTTAAGGCGATAAGAGGTGGTCTCTTCTTGGCTTCAGTGGCCTCTAGTCCCTCAATGCGATTAGTGCTCTGTAAGATCTCCGTGCACTGTTCGGGTTTTTCAAATTCAACCAACACCTTGCCACCACCAATTGGCCTGACAGTGCTAGGGGCGTAGGTTTTCTGTCTGAAATTTATATTTTCTTTCCAATTAGCAAGAGTGGCTCTAGAGGACTCCGTATTATTCGTTGCCCTAATTACGATGGCTGGCTTAGATGCTCTAGTTGGTATTTCTACCGTGCGGGGTCTTGCGGCAGCGGCAGCGTAGGTGTGGCTAGGAAATTTAATTTCGGTAAGTAGCTCTTTTTTAAAAATTGCAAGTTCTTCCTTGATGATCGTTCTGTCAACTGCAGTTTTCGTTGTGTCACTGTCCGTTTGTTGTCTATTCTTAACTGGTGTTCCTGGTGCACTAGACCACTTCTCTGTAGTTATAAGTGTACCACTTATCATGCGGATTTTATTTGCCGCCTCGACAATCAATTTTTTGTTGTCTGTGGTGACACTCTTGCCCTGCTTTACCGCGTTGATGATGACGTTTGTCAGTACGTTGATTTGCTCAGTGGGGTCAGTGGGAAGCTCGGGCAGAGCGTACGAAGTCGCCTTTTTCCCGGACATAATAATGTGTGAAGTTAGGTTAAGAGCTATAGTGGCCAGATACTTGATTTGAAGATTATTCAAAGTATATGGTGGTGAAGCGGTTAATGGGTATTATGTTTAAGGACAAACAAATATTTAAATAGTCCACTTAAAATGATTAACAGGTATGTAGTGCCAAAAATTATCAAGAGGTGGCGCTATTAATACTTTCCCATAAAACAATTATTTTTGTTAGTTTCCAAGGAGATACCACAAGAGCATAATTATTTGTATTAAGTTTATGCTAATATTTATGTTTAGCAAAAATATAACCTCTACTTTCCTTAAGGGAAAGGAGTATTCTCTATTTATAATTGAAAAATTATTGAAATTTTTAAAATGTTATTACTCCTAAAGTAATAAACCTATATATACAGAAAGGTCTTAAAACTTATTTTTTAAGACCTATTTAATATATGTAAATTTAGTTTGTCATAATACTCAAAAACTAAAAAGTGACCCAACACTTTGAAATTACGTCAATTCCGTAAGAAATTTACAATCGTTTATTAAAATATTAATATCTTAAAAACCATTGATCGAAGAATTCTCAAATTTCACACACTTATTGTTGGATAGGTATGCTAAAAGTTCTTCTAGTATTGCAAAGCGTTATTACTGAAGGTTTCCAAGATAGATGGTCTCAAAGATGCAGATTGTAGCCTTGTGAGAGTAAAATGGTTTTTACTCCCTAATCGTGAATTTTAAAAATACTTTAACTATCAGGTTTAGTTAGTAATTACTGATAGCAAAATCCTGCATTAAAATTTTGAGAATTGGAGAAGTTAAAGAAATTAGCACATATGTAGTTCGCTGGTTTTATCAAAGATGGCGCTGTTTTTCGATAATTAATTATAGGAGTTTTAGTTGTTTAAAAACATAGAAAAATGTGTGAAATTATCGACTAGTTCGGAAGAAAGCTATATCTATACAGTTATTAATCATTATACAACAGGAACACAATGAAATCTTGAAAATAGTTTTGCCAATCTTGAAGGCCTATTTTCTCGGAAACTACCTTATTAAATATTATGTAAATTGCACAGATATTATTAAAAAAATTATATCTCGAACCAAAAAGAGGTTTTAGGTCTGAGAGTTTTATAATTAAAAAGCTGAATTTTTTTTGAAAATTATGTACAATTTGTCACTAATAATCAATTTTCTTCCAAACCACCAAAGCTAAATCCCTCAAAATTGGCACACTTATTCTTTAATAAATAAGCTATGACCTATCTGTTTTCTACCGATGAAGATCCAGTGGCTCGTCGCATATGCCTACTCGAAGTTGGCGGGCGCTGGATTTCCACGAGAAAGATGCTGCTGTTGCTGAATGTGGTGTCGTAGGAACTTGATTCAACTGCTTGTTGAAGCGCCTTCAGAGGGTGTTTCTGATGACAATTGCAACCATAGCGTGCTGCTTTTTTCCGAGCCGCAATTTAGTGAAAACTGCTCATTGGTGGAGACAATTTTCTTTGCTAGCGCCTGAACGTCTCACCAGAAAATCCAGAAATTATGTGAGTGTGTACACTTAACACCAGCGCATAGGATCACAGTTTAAAATTATGGGGTTATCGATCGAAATCGATAGAAAAACTGCACTGAAGTTTAAGCTTTCGCACGGTCAAGTTTATATCTTCACTGCTTCACCACAGACATTCTCCCCTCACAGCACTAATAATCCAGCGATGCACCGTCTCTTTACCTTTGTTTTAATACCAAACACTTGATGGTAGGTAGTGGCTATATTTTTTCAGAGGTTTTATTGTGCGTTAAGTCCGAAATTTTATCGGTTTTTCACAAATTAAAAATACAAATAGAAAGTCCATGTGGTATTCACTATACACAGATTAAAGCACTGTTTATCGCGCAATTTTTAGTACACTTTGCAGAATTTTATCTATACGGGGTCCCAAGTTATGGTTTTTTAAACACAAAATTGCAATTTCTTTGCACGGAGCGACGCGGGGACACGTGCGTTCGGCTCTCGCGCGGGCGGGGGACTGGTTAGGTTAGGTTAGGTTAGGTTAGGTTAGGTTAGGTTAGGTTAGGTTAGGTTAGGTTAGGTTAGGTTAGGTTAGGTTAGGTTAGGTTAGGTTAGGTTAGGTTAGGTTAGGTTAGGTTAGGTTAGGTTCCCCCCCGATATGGCTTGTGTCGCTGGGAAGTTTCGTGCGGTGTTCCACAGGGTTCAGTCCTAGGACCTCTCCTGTGGAACATCGGTTACGATTGGGTTTTACGTGGTGATACAATGGCTGGAATTGACGTGGTGTGCTACGCCGATGATACCCTGGTCCTGGCTAGCGGGCAAACACACAGGGATGCAGTCAGGCTCGCAACAGCTGGTGTTGCTCAGGTGGTGGCTAAAATTCGTCGGCTTGGCCTGAAAGTGGCCCTGGAGAAGTCAGAGGCGATTTGTTTCCACGGCCCTCGTCGAGGCCCTCCTGCCGATTTAATGGTGGAAGTTGGTGGTGCTCAGATCTTGGTGAAACCGACGATGAAATACCTTGGTCTCGTGCTTGATGGTCGCTGGGATTTCACCGCACATTTACGTGCACTGGCGCCGAGACTGACTCGAGCAGCGGGTGCCCTCGGAGGGCTACTGCCGAACTTGCATGGACCTGGTGCTTCATGTCGGCGTCTTTATGAGGGAGTCATACGGTCAATGGCCCTGTATGGCGCTCCCGTGTGGGCTGAAGCCCTGACTAGCCGGAAAGCCGCACTCTTGCATGAGCCACAAAAGGTAATGGCTGTCAGGGTGATTCAGGGATACCGCACTATTTCATACGAGGCAGCCTGTGTCCTAGCGAGATCGTTGCCCTGGGACCTTGAGGCGAGGATCCTTGCTGTGGTATTTAGGTGGCGTGAGGAGAAGGTTTCTCTGGGTCAAAGGCCAGCTCCCAGAGAGGTGGATGGCTGCCGGCGTGAGCTACGTACAGAGGCCATTGACTGGTGGCAAGAACGATTGCAGCGGCCAAGTGCAGGTCACTTATTTATTGAGGCGGTCCGTCCTGTCCTAAAAGAATGGTTAACAAGGCGGCATGGAGAGCTCACTTACCGGCTCACACAGGTGCTCAGCGGGCATGGCTGTTTTGGGAAGTACCTGTGTGAGAGGGTTAATAGAGAACCGACGTCAGCGTGCCATCACTGTGACGAATGTGAAGTGGATACGGCCCAACATACGTTGGAAGAATGTTCAGCCTGGGAAGAGGCACGCCGAGCTCTTGGTACAGTTACCGGTGCTGTCTTTACGCTGCCGGTCATAATCATGGCCATGGTCAGCAGCGCTGAATCCTGGAGTGCGGTTGAAGCCTTTGCTGAAGCCGTTATGCAGGAAAAAGAGGATGCGGAGAGGGTCCGCGAGGCCACTACTACCCTGCTGATTCGCCGACGGCGGACGGGTCGTAGAAGGCTGGCCTACGCTAGGCACCTTCCTCCATAACAAGTCGAGGGCGGCGAACTCGGGTATTAGTTCGTCGCCCACCAGATCAAATGCGTAGGAGCACTCGTGTTCATGCTCCTGGCATCGAGAGAAGAGCAACGCTCTAAAATAAATGAAGGGGCCTCCACTGGCCGGCGCCTCCTGGAATGCAGATGAATGACGGGGCTTTGTGTTCCCCCGTTGTGCCTGCAGACTAGGAACTATGGCGGATAGTCGAACACCGGGGTGTTTTTAGTGGGTTCAAGCCCCACATACCCACTCTGCTGTACCCGCAGTAGAGTGGTATGCGAAGGCATTTTCACCTCGATAAAAAAAAAAAAAAAAAAAAAAAAAAAAAAAAAGGTTCCCCCCCGATGGTTCCCATCTTGTCGCGATGGGGGGGCTCTAGTAGCCGCGGTCTCGCCACCCGCGGTGAAGCTAAGAGGAACCGGGCGGAAGGCGCTCGAGGAGGGTCTGGGCAACCCACCTCGCGCCTGACGTAGAGGAAGACAACCTCTTTAAAAAATTACCGGAGGAGGCCCTCACATTGAGTGGCCTGGCTGTGGGTGAAGGGGGTGAACTCTCCCTACACCTACAGTCGTAGTTGGGGTGGCGGGGGAAGAGGAGTGCCGGTATTCCGGTGCGCCGCTCTCCCTGTCCTCCGCGACCAAGCGTGGCCGTGGCGCTTGACGCGGTATCGGTGGGGCCGCAGGGGAAGAGGAGTGTTGGTATGGCGATGCGCCGCTCTCCCTATCCTCTGCGGCCGATTTGGAGATGGCCTTGATCGGTCTCTGCTGCGCCGTGATCTGTGGTCCGAGGCGGCGGAGACTGATCAAAGCAAAAGTGAGGGCCAGTTGAGTGGCGGAGGCGGGACTTCGTCACTTGACAGATGGCTCTCGAGTTGGAGGAGCGTGCTCGGGTGTCAGGCACGTCCTTCGGGGGCGGGTTGTCGCGGCCAGGGGCCTATGAGCCCTTGACCGCGATAGCCCGCCCGGTGTAGGTGTAGGTGGCCGCTCCGATCCCTCTGCTGTCACTTTGTGACTAAGAGGGAGTCGTGAGCGTGCCTTGGAGGGGTCGCTAAGCGCGACCGCCGCGCCGGGGCTGTGGAGCGAGAGTAGCTCACGCCCCCGGCACATAGCGGCTCAGTAGTGACACCGTGGAGTTTAGTGGCCACACCACATAACCGCGCGTGGCTTCCCGTAGCCCGTGCGGTATCCGAAGGGATTCTCCACGTTAAAAAAAAAAAAAAAAAAAAAAGGTTAGGTTAGGTTAGGTTAGGTTAGGTTAGGTTAGGTTAGGTTAGGTTAGGTTCCCCCCCGATTGGTTCCCATCTTGTCGTGATGGGGGGGCTCAGTAGCCGCGGTCTAGCGGTGAAGCTAAGAGGAACCAGGTAGGATCTTGTTGATGTGGTGTGAATATCCTGGCGTGACGCGCTCTCACCGCTCTGCTTTCAGAGCTGTGCTGACGTGCGTGGGGCGAAAGCGGGGTCCTTTCGGGCTCCTGCTCGCCGTGGCTGCTGCTGGCTTGGCTGTTGGCAGTGGCCTAGGGCCGGCCTGGGAAACCGGGCGACACGGTCGATCTCGTAATCCCATAGGAACTTCCTTTGGGACCGAGGGGCTTGGCTTAACCGCCCGGCCCGCGAGGAAGACAACCTCTATAAATAATAACCCGTATCCTGAAGGTCTGGCGTGCCCGAGGGATGAGTATGGGAGGGAATCCCATCGTAAAGCGCCAACCCACAGGGACCTCACCCTTCAAAGGAAAAACAATGATGGCGTCTTCTCAAATAGAATTACCCCAGGAGGGTACCGGCTGTGCCGGAGAATCCCTCTCCACCTCTTCTGAGGTGGGCTGCCCCGTCGTTTCTGGGGGGGGCAAGAACCGCCATGGGGACGCAAGTCCCCTGCAACACAATTTGACGTCGCAGCAAGATGCTGGCTCCCTGTCGGACACCGGGTCCTGGGTGAGCGAAGAAAGTTGTCCCGGTATGACGCGCCGCAAAAGGCACCACAATCCGAACTCCGGTTCGGATTCAGAAGCGGCTATAAAATTGCGGGCTCGGCCGCCCAAAAACAAGGGTGGACGACCAAAGGCGACCCCAGTGTCGGCTGCAGCTAGAAGGCAGTTGGCAGCGGCACGTCGTGATGAAGCTGAAAAGCACATCACCGATCTCTCCAAACGTGCTGCTGCCAAAAAAGTGACGGAGACGGCAATCCCGCCGGATGAGGGCAATCTGGCGTGTGCCCTGAAGGACCAGGCTGATGCAAATCTGAAAGTTATCAGACAAATTGCTACCAGCTCTGGTAACCTGAAGGGCACATTCGTGAAGGGCCTCAAGGAGGCGGCCGCCTCGATTGAGGAAGTCGTGGTGGCCCTCGGAAACAGAACTGCCTCTGAGGAGACCGAACGGCTTCAGGCTGTAAACAGACGCCTGGAGGCCAAAGTGGCGGCGCTTGAGCGCGAAATGGCGGAGCTGCGGGCTGCAGTGGAGCGGTCTGCGCGTCCTGCACCAGCGGCGGTGGAGACTCGGCAGGAGGCTGATGAGGCGCAAAAGCGCCTCATCCTAGACACCATAGGCCCTGTCCTTAACGCCCGATTCGAGGGTCTACAGGGCCGCCTTTTGCCGGAACCCAAACGGCGACCTCCATTGGCCGTCGACCGGCATATCGCGAGTGTCGCAGCAGCGGTGCAGGACATGATGTCTGACACCGACTCGGATGAGGAGCCTCTTCCTGCTGTGGCGGTAAGCAAAACCGCCCAGTGGCGTAAGACTCCGCCTCAGGCCGCCCCTGTGCCCACTGAGGGCAAAAAGGGAGGCAAAAAGAAGGGGAAGAAAAATAAAAAGAAGGTGGGAGCTAACGTGCCCTCGCCGGTTGAGCCGGAGCCATCCACATCTTCGGCTCCAGTTCTGCCTGCACCGCCGGTGCGGTCTGCTGGCAAGGCACCGGCTCCAGGGAAGCCTGTTGGCAAGGAAACCCCTAAGGCGATGGCGAGCGCCAAGACCGTGTCCCATCCCGCACCTCGTGCGCTGCCACCTGCCCCCGCCTCCATGCAAGCTAGTTGGACGGACGTAGTGAGGCGGGGCACCAAAAACAAGGCGCCTTCTGGCCCTGCCGGCCCTCAGGCCGCTCGTGCCCCAACTGGGCCAAAGCAGAAGCCTCTGCCCAAATTGCGTCCCCCGCGCTCGGCGGCTGTAATCATTAAAATACAGCCCGATGCCGAAAAGCGGGGTACAACCTATGCGGAGGTCATGGCAATGGCCCAGCAGAGAGTGGACATCGGAGAGTTGGGCATCTCCGGTGTCAAACTGAAACGAGCGGCAACCGGCGCCCGTTTAATTGAAATTACGGGTGCGGACAGGGACGGCAAGGCCGATGCCTTCGCCACCAAATTACGGGAGGCTATGGACCCACTCATAGTGGAGGTGTCCCGCCCTAAAAAATGCGCGGAGGTGCGTGTGCTCGGGCTGTGTGACTCGGCGACTCCTGACCTAGTGCGAGCTGCAATCGCCCGGGTCGGTGAGTGTCCCGAGGCCGACGTGAGAGTCGGAGAAATCCGTGAGGATCACGCCGGCACTCGAACAGCATGGGTAAGGTGTCCCGTCGCGGCGGCCAAACGGCTGACCGATGGCAGGCGACTCCTGGTCGGATGGGCATCGGCGCAAATAAAACTGCTGCCGAATAAGCCCATGCAGTGCTATCGCTGCCTCGAGATAGGTCACGTCAGTCAGCGATGCACTGCAGAGATAGACAGGAGCTCGCTCTGCTACCGTTGTGGGAAGCCGGGCCACAGGGCCGCCCAGTGTAGTGCTCCGTTCGCTAGCTGTGTGTTATGCGCTGGCGTCGGCAAGCCAGTGGGACACCGAGTTGGGAGTGCGGCATGCCCGAGTGCGCGCACTAAAAAAGGAAGAAGGCGGGGTGTGTCCGTGGCTACGGCCCAGACACCACCTGCCCGCACGGCTCAGGCCACCGAGGAGATGGAGACCGGGGCCACTGCATAATTATGGCCCTGAAGTTTCTCCTGGCGAATATCAACCACTGTACCAGGGCTCAGGACCTGCTGGCCCAGAGCATGGCGCAGTGGTTGATAGACGTAACGGTGGTCGCTGAGCCGTACTTCGTCCCCCCCAATAGTGACAATTGGTTGGGGGACTTGGACAGTGTGGTCGCGATCGTTTCTTCGGCGAGTTCTTCGCCTCCAACAGATGTCGTGCGTGGCCATGGAATGGTCTCGGCTCAGCTGGGCGACTTAGTTGTGGTCGGGGTTTACTTCTCGCCCAACCGTCCGCTCAGTGAGTTCGAGGCATTCATGGCCGAACTCGAGGCGCTTATTCACAGGAGCCACCCTCGCCCCGTCCTGGTCGCTGGGGATCTCAACGCCGAGTCAACGGCGTGGGGATGTCCCGCGACTTTCCGCCGGGGAGACCCTCGGCGGTTACGGGGCGAGGTTGTTGTTGAATGGCTCATCTCCGTCGGGCTGACGGTGTTGAATCGGGGCTCGGTGCCCACGTGCGTGCGGCCGCAGGGCTCGTCCATAGTGGACGTTGCCTTCGCGAGCCCTTCTGTAGCGCGCCGTGTGGTTCGGAGCTGGAGTGTGTTGGAGGACGTGGAGAATATCTCAGATCACCGCTACGTGCGGTTCGATCTCTCCACGTCCTCGGTCGCTCCGAGCAGCCCGGACTGGGCCCCGAACGAGGTCGGCCCACGGTGGCAGTTGAAGCGCCTCGATAAGGAGTTGCTGCAAGAGGCGGCCATCCTGCAAGGTTGGTCCCGCGCGCCAGTTAGTGTGGTGGTAGAGGACGAGACCGAGTGGTTCCGGGGTGCTATGACCGCTGTCTGTGACGCGTCAATGCCCCGGGCCAGTACTCGTCCTCCCAGAAGGTGGGTGTATTGGTGGTCGCCGGCTCTCTCGGAGCTCAGAGAAGCCTGCTCCGAAGCGCGACGCCAGTACGCCCGATACCGAAGGAGACGGCGCCGGGATAATGGCGAAGAGGCCGCCTTGCTGGCAGCACTGTTGGAGGCGAAGGACTCCCTGAAAACGGCGATTGCAGCCGCGAAAGAAGCGGCAAGGGAGGAACTGCTGGCCACATTGGACCGCGATCCATGGGGGCGCCCGTATCGGCTGGTCCGTAAAAAGATCCGGCCCTATGGCGTCCCCCTGACGCAGAGTCTGGAGCCGCAGTTCCTCGAGGAGGTAATTGCCACTCTGTTCCCGCAGGGAGTGGCAATTCAGCCCCCCAGCATGGCTCCTCCAGAGGAGGCTAGGAGTGAGGACCGGGAGGAAATCCCGGAAATAACCCGGGACGAGTTTGGCGCTGCTGTAAAAAGATTGCGCGCCAAGAATACCGCTCCGGGTCCTGATGGTGTTCCGGGACGGGCGTTGGTCCTCGCTCTGGATAGCGCGGAATCCCTGGAGGAGCGACTGAGGGGGCTTTTTAACTCCTGCCTCGAGCAGGGAAGGTTCCCGAAGGCGTGGAAAGCAGGACGCTTAGTCCTGCTCAGGAAGGAAGGACGACCGGCGGATTCTCCGTCTGGCTTCCGTCCACTCGTTGTGCTCGATGAGGCTGGCAAATTGCTGGAAAGAGTCACTGCTGACCGCCTTGTCGAGCACCTCGAACGAGTTGGACCAAATCTCGCGGATTGCCAGTACGGGTTCCGCCGGAAAAGGTCGACAATCCACGCCGTGCTGAGAGTGAAGTCCATGGCGCAGGATGCGGTCTGCCAGGGTGAGGTGGTCGTGGTGGTGTCTCTTGACATCGCCAACGCCTTTAACTCCCTCCCCTGGCCTTGCATCCTGGAGGCACTTCGTTATCACGGGGTGCCGTCCTACCTGCGTCGGGTCATCCAGGACTACCTCTCAGACAGGAGCATAGTTTTCCCTGCTCGGGATGGATGGAAAGAGTGCGCAATGACGCGCGGTGTTCCACAGGGATCTGTCTTAGGACCGCTCCTGTGGAACATCGGCTACGATTGGGTGCTGCGGGCGGCCAATCTTCCGGGAGTCTCGGTCGTGTGCTACGCCGATGACACACTCGTGGCCGCCCGCGGTGCAACGTTCCGTGAGGCGTCATTGCGCGCCACTGCGGGAGTGGCGCAAGTGGTGCGCCGAATCCGCCAGCTGGGTCTGGAGGTGGCTCTCCACAAATCCGAGGCCCTTTGTTTTCATGGTCCTCGGAGGGGGCCTCCCCCCGACTCCAGCCTGATGGTTGGCGGTGTGGAAATCGCCATCAAGCCGACGATGCGGTACCTAGGCATCGTCCTTGATGGCCGATGGAACTTCGGCGCCCACTTTGCGGCGATGGTGCCGCGTTTGATGGCGGCGGCTGGTGCGTTGACACAGCTCCTTCCGAACCTAGGTGGTCCGGAAGCGTCCTGCAGACGCTTGTACATGGGGGTCGTGCGATCAATGGCCCTTTATGGCGCCCCCGTTTGGGCAGAGGCCCTAAGTCGCCAAAATATCGCCCTCTTGCGCAGACCGCAGAGGGTGATGGCGACCAGGGCTGCCAGGGGATATCGCACGATCTCCTGTGACGCAGCGTGTGTGCTGGCCGGTAGTATTCCCTGGGACCTAGAAGCCGGGATCCTCGCGTCCTTATTCACGTGGCGCGAGGAGGCACAGGCCCGGGGTCACCGACCAGCACCCAGGGAGGTCGCAGGACGCCGCAATGAGCTGTGTCAGCGCACCATAGAAGAGTGGAGCCAGAGGCTGGAGCAGCCCACTGCTGGGCGTAGGACCGTCTTGGCGGTCCGTCCAGTTTTAGGCCAATGGTTGGCAAGGCAGCACGGTGCCCTGACATACCGCTTGACACAGATACTCTCCGGGCATGGATGCTTCGGTGGGTATCTGTGCCGCGTAGCGGGTCGGGAGCCGTCTGCTGTTTGCCACCATTGCGACGGATGCCAGGACGAGGACGCCCAGCACACATTAGAAAACTGCCCAGCCTGGGCGGTGGACCGCGCTGAGTTACGCGCGGTCGTGGGGGACAACCTCTCGCTGCCGACCGTGATCAAATGCATGGTCGACAGTGAGACGTCGTGGACAGCGGTGCAGGCCTTCGCGGAGCAAGTAATGCTCCGCAAAGAGGCGGCGGAGAGAGACAGGGAGGAAACAACCACCCTGGCCATCCGCCGCCGGCGCCTAGGGCGCAGACAGCGGGCTTACGGCCTGCACCTGCCGCCCCAATAAAACGGGCCAGTCGGGTGACGATTACGGGACGTCACTCGACAATCATGGCCCCAGGCTGGAGGCGCGTTGGGTCGTCAACGCGCGCCTCGCCTTAGCGGGTAGAGATGAAGACCGACGGGTCGCCCCGCTGGCCGCTCTTCTCCCTCTCAGTCGAGGGGGACAAGACCGGCCGTGAAGAGGCCGCTAAAAAAGCGGCCGCCGCGCCGGGTTGTGGAGCGAGAATAGCCCACGACCCGGCAAAATGCGGACGATAGTTGACACCGCGGAGTTTAGTGGCCACACCACATAACCGCACCTGGCTCCCCGTAGCCCGTGCGGTATCCGAAGGGATTCTCCGCGATAAAAAAAAAAAAGGTTAGGTTAGGTTAGGTTAGGTTAGGTTAGGTTAGGTTAGGTTAGGTTAGGTTAGGTTAGGTTAGGTTAGGTTAGGTTAGGTTAGGTTAGGTTAGGTTAGGTTAGGTTAGGTTAGGTTAGGTTAGGTTAGGTTAGGTTAGGTTAGGTTAGGTTAGGTTAGGTTAGGTTCCCCCCCGATTGGTTCCCATCTTGTCGTGATGGGGGGGCTCAGTAGCCGCGTTCTAGCGGTGAAGCTAAGAGGAACCAGGAAGGTAGGAGTGGACGAATATCCTGCCGAGACGCGCTCTCACAGCTCTGCTTCCAGAGCTGTGTAGACGTGCGTGGGGCGAAAGCGGGGTCCCTTTGGGCTCCTGCTCGCCGTGGCTACTGCAGGCTTGGCAGCTGGCAGCAGTCAGTGACAGCCGATAGTGGTAGGTGACTGGCCCAGGAAACTGGGCAAATGGTCGAGCTCGTAATCCCAGTGGGTCTTCCCATGGGACCGAGGGGCTTGGCTTAACCGCCCGGCCCGCGAGGAAGACAACCTCTATAAAAAATCACCCTCAATCCCAAGCATTGGAAGCGCCGCGATGGGATGCATGGTTGGGAGGTAGGCCAACCACAAGCGTTTCTCCCGCCGAGGAACAGGCCGACACCTCGGTGGGTTACCCCGTAGGCTTCCCCGGGTGCAGGGGGCACCGCCCGGGGTGACCGTATAATTCCCCCATACTCGTGGGATCTATTATGGAAGTTTCTACTAATAAAAACCAATTTAAAAAACCGACGTTAGCTAGGAGTGACCGAGAAGGTCAAATAGAGGATAGTGAAGTGTTCTTCACAGACTGTGAGGAGAAGTCCGAAATGGGCTCTATATGCTCTGGTCAGAGCTTTGTGTTTGATTCTGATGAATCCGAGGGAATATGGCGTAACAAAAGGCCGCGTCGTACGAAACGTGGTTGCAACGGCAACCAGAAGGTGCCACCCGTTGCCAGTGTCGAGGATGAGGCCCGGAGTTGTGCAGGCTCTCCGGGTAATACCGGTTTGTCTAAAACAAAGGCTGAACTTGCGGCAGCTAAGAGGGAAGCAGACCAACTTGTCGCAGAAAAAGAACTAGAGGAGATGGCTGAGCAAGCTCGCCAAAGAAAAGTGACGCGCAGAAAAGCAAACCGAGTTGAGGCGAATGAGTCTTTGCCTAGTGAGGCCCTGGCAAAACAAGTTCAGGATGCGGTAGACATCATCTTGGGTATTGCAAGAAGGTCAAAAAATTTAAAAGGAGGCTTCGTTAAGTGTCTAAAAGACGCTTCAACTTCTATCTCAGAGGCTGTGGAGGTCATGCGAGGGCGAACGGAGTCAGAAGAAACCCTTCAACTCCAAGCAGAAAACCGTCGCCTTAGCTTAGAAGTACAGGAGCTCCGCAAACAGATGACAGCAATTCAAATAGAAGTATCGGCTCAAAAACAAACTGAGGTAGAAAACAGGCAAACTAATGATCCTGTCACTCGAGCTGACCTGGAGCAGTTCATGGCGGACCTCCTCAGAAAGACGGGTTTTATGGTAGATGCCAAGTTGGAGGGTATCCAGGACCGCCTGCTACCAGAGAAACGCCTTCGGCCTCCACTAGCAGCCGATAGAAAAAAGACTTGGAGTGAGGCCGTTGCTGGTTACACAGCTCCAACCATGCCAGTAGCAATAAGTCAGACAGATGTTCCCCCTTCTGCTCCTCCTCCAGAACCCACTCCGGGTAAAGGAAAAGGCAAATCCTCCAGGAGGCAGGGTAACAAGGAGGTTGATGCAGCTTCCCCAGGCCAGCAGACCAGTTCTGCAGCGTCTCCTACAACCCAGCAGCCTACTGCTGGACCGTCGTCCTCTCAAGGACCATCAGAATGGACGGACGTTGGAAAAGGAGGTCGTATTCTGAAAAATAAAGCGACGAACAAGACGCCCAGTTCAAAGGGCACCAATGCAAAGAAGAACAAACGTCGGGCTGCAAAAGTGCGAGTGCCGCAGTCTTCGGCTGTAATTTTAACCTTACAGCCTGAAGCTGAAAAGCGCGGTATCACGTACAAAGATGTCCTTACTGAGGCCAAAAGTAAGGTGGGGTTGGCTGAACTAGATATATCAGGCCTCCGTTTTCGAAGAGCGGCCACGGGTGCTGCCGTATTTGAACTGCCCGGAACTGCTAGCGGGCAGAAAGCGGATGCCCTTGCTGACAAGCTACGCGGAGCACTTAATGGTAGTGATGTTAAGATCTCGAGGCCAGAGATTTGTGCAACCCTAATTGTTGGCGGCCTTGACGATGCGGTCAGTTCGGAAGATGTGTTAGAAGCAGTCGCCCGTGTAGGACAATGCTCGAGAGAGTCGGCCAAAATGAGTAGCATCCAGGTAGACTCATTTGGTAAAAGCCAGGTATTTGTAACCTGCCCCGCAACAGCTGCAAAGAAAATAGCAGAAGAAAGAAGACTTCTTGTGGGCTGGGTTTCTGCCTCAGTAAAGCTGTTACACTCGCAGCCAAGGCGATGTTATCGGTGCTTGCAGAATGGTCACGTCAGGGCTCAGTGCACGGCTGAGATTGATCGAAGTGATGCCTGCTACCGGTGTGGAGAAGCCGGTCATAAAGCTGGTAGCTGTGAGGCTGTTCCCAACTGCGCGATTTGCAAGGCAGTGAACAAACCCGCAGACCATAGACTAGGCAGCAGTGCATGCAAGGCACCGCTAGTCAAAAAAGGAAGGAAAGGCGGTGCCCTGGGCCAGACCCAGCAGCCAGCCAGCCCCATGGACACGGATTTGACCAGGGCAGAGACGGCGTCAGAAGCCGCCAATCAATAGTATGGCCTCACTACGTTTCCTCCAGGCGAATGTAAACCACTGCGCTGCGGCTCAAGATTTGTTCATGCAAAGCTTGGCGCAGTGGTCTATACAAATTGCGGTTATAGCAGAGCCATACTTTGTTCCATCTAGGGGCAACTGGATCGCCGACAGCGCCAATACTGCAGCCATAGTAGTACTTGATGGATCAATGAAGGCACAATACGTGATAAGGAGGCCTGGATGTGTCTCAGCACTGTTGGGGGAGATTGTTATTGTGTCGGTGTACTTTTCTCCTAATAGACCCCTAGCAGAATTTGAGACCTTCTTGGATGAGGTAGGGGCTGTTATAAGGCAGTACCATCCTCGCCCCATTTTGATGGCTGGGGACATCAATGCCCACTCGATGGCTTGGGGATCTCGTGATACAGACGACCGGGGCATACTAGTTGAGCAGTGGCTAACTATTTGTGGCCTCTCAATTTCAAATAGAGGAACGAGACCAACATGCGTACGCCCTCAAGGCAGCTCAAGAGTAGATGTAACTTTTGCTTCTTCGACAGTTGCACATCGTGTACAGAATTGGGAGGTTGTACCGGACGTGGAGACACTGTCGGATCACGAATATATCCGCTTCAGTGTCTCCACATCTGAAGTCACGTCCTTTGAAGTTAGATCGGATAGTGTCAGTAGAGGGGGACCAAGGTGGGTCTTAAAACGACTGGATAAAGAGGTGTTGGAAGAAGCCGCTTTGGTACAAAGCTGGGCGCAGATCCCCGACCCCCCAGATAGCATAGATGCGGAAGTAGTCTGGTTCCAAGAGGCTTTAACATGTATTTGTGACGCATCAATGCCCCGAGCTGGGCCTCCAATTCAAAAGAGGCAGGTATTTTGGTGGTCTACAGAAATCGCTGAGCTACGTTCTACATGTGGCACGGCACGACGCCAATATACGAGGCAAAGAAGGAGACGCCCTAGGGACGAAATGGCAGAGCAACAATTGCACAGCACATATAAAGAGGCCAAAAGAGCCCTGCGTAAGGCCATTGCTGTTGCAAAGGACAAATCCAGAGAGGAACTGCTCGCCACGCTGGATAATGATCCCTGGGGAAGGCCATATCGAATGGTGAGACGGAAATTGCGTCCTTGGGCTCCTCCTTTGACGGAAACCCTTCAGCCTGAATTTTTGTGCCAGGTGGTGTCGACGTTGTTTCCAGCCAGAAGTACCCACACTCCTCCACCAATGGCTTGCCCATTGGGAAGCGTGCCCGTACTAGACAATGATGCATGCACAGTGACAGAGGCGGAAATGGATGCAGCGATCCTTCGAATTCAGAATAGGAACGTAGCCCCTGGATTGGATGGCATCCCAGGTCGCGCAATGGTCTTGGCCCTGAAGCACTTAGGACCCAGATTCCGCGCACTTCTTTCGTCCTGCATGGAGGTGGGACAGTTCCCAAGAGAGTGGAAGACTGGGAAGCTGATTCTCTTGGCAAAGGAGGGCCGTTCGCTAGATTCTCCGTCGGCGTTCAGGCCAATCGTACTAGAAAGTGAAACGGCCAAACTATTTGAGGCAATTATTGCGACCCGCCTTATTAAACACCTTGGTGCGGTCGGCCCTGATCTGGCCGATAATCAGTTTGGCTTTCGGAGGGAGAGGTCCACTGTTCACGCGATCCTGCGAGTGAGATCTCTTGTAGACGATGCACGAGCTCGGGGGGAGGTGGTGTTGGCTGTTTCATTGGACATCAAAAATGCCTTTAACACTCTTCCCTGGGCCTGTATAAAGACGGCACTGCAGTTCCATAGGGTACCCCCATACCTGCAAAATATTGTTGAATCCTATCTGTCTGAAAGGCGGATTGAGTACTCTGCAAAAGATGGTTGGCACACCTGGGCAATGTCGTGCGGTGTTCCACAGGGGTCGGTTCTTGGTCCACTCCTGTGGAACATTGGTTACGACTGGGTGCTGCGAGGTGCAAATTTGCCTGGAGTACACTTAACTTGCTACGCAGACGACACCCTTATAACAATCGAAGGCAAAACATATCGAGAGGCAAGTCTGCGTGCCACCGCTGCGGTGGCTGACGTTGTGCGGCGCATTAAGCTGCTTGGCCTGGAGGTGGCGCTTGAGAAATCAGAGGCTCTCTTGTTCCATGGGGCTCGTCAGGCAACCCCTGCAGGAGCGAGTATAGTGGTCGGTGGAGTCATCATCGAAATCAAGAAAAGTATGAAGTATCTCGGGTTGATAATTGACAGTCGTTGGGATTTCACTGCCCATTTCCAGATGCTAGTGCCTAAGCTGCGAACCGCGGCGTTGGCCCTGGGTGGTTTACTACCCAATCTTGCGGGACCAAAGGCGTCCTGCCGCCGTCTCTATGAGGGGATCGTGCGGTCGATGGCTTTATATGGCGCCCCTATATGGGCTGAGACACTAAATAGACGAAGTATCGCCCTTCTTAATTCGTCACAAAGGGTAATGGCCATTAGGGTCATAAGAGGATACCGCACAATCTCCCACAGTGCGGCGTGTGTATTGGCTGGTTCACTCCCTTGGGACCTTGAAGGGAGAACGTTGGCTGCCGTCTTTTTCTGGCGCGAGGAAGCACGGGCGCGGAACCACAGACCTACGCCCAAAGAGGTAGAAGCACGCCGGAGTCAATTCCGGGTTGACGCTCTGGATATTTGGCAGGATAGGCTGGCAGATGAAAGTGCCGGCCGTAAGACGTTGGAAGCCGTCCGTCCAATTTTTATTCAGTGGATGGATCGGTGTCACGGCGCTCTCACGTTTCGACTGACACAGGTCTTAACTGGGCATGGATGCTTTGGTAAGTACCTGTGTCAGGTGGCCGGTAGGGAGCCAACAACCGATTGCCACCACTGCGACGGCGGCATTGAGGACACCGCTGAACACACCGTCATGGAGTGCTCGGCATGGGAGAACGAACGTTCTATATTAACGAACGTCATAGGAGCGGATCTGTCCCTTCGAGCCTTATTTTTAGCGATGGTCTCGTCTAGGGTTGGCTGGCATGCAGTGAGGACATTTTGTGAGGCAGTGATGGAAGCCAAAGAATCGGCAGAGCGCGAGCGCGAAGCCACAACAACGTTGGCCATCCGACGCCGTAGAGTTGGGCGGACACGGCGGGACTATAACCGCCACATACCGCCATAACAATAGCCATTGAGCGACAGACTCGGGGTCTAGTCTGTCGCTCCACATAGGCTGAAGAGGTTGCGTGCGCGTGTACCCGCGTGCACTCTAAAAGTGGCATAAATAAAAGAGGGACCTGGATGCAGGTAATCGCAGTCGAGACGCAGTAGAATGCCAGACTTCGGTCAGGTGACCCTGCGCCCTCGGCACTAATGCGACATGAGGTACACCAGGGTGTTTTTTAGTGGGTTCGAGTCCCACATAACCACTCTGCTGTCCCCGCAGTAGAGTGGTATGCGACGGCATTTTTCATCCTGACACAAAAAAAAAAAAAAAAAAAAAAGGTTAGGTTAGGTTAGGTTAGGTTAGGTTAGGTTAGGTTAGGTTAGGTTAGGTTAGGTTAGGTTAGGTTAGGTTAGGTTAGGTTGGGGTGCTAAGGGCAGGAAACCTCCTCGAGTGCCTGGTCCCTAGAAGGCTTTGTTTCTCACATTTGATCTTTGATCCGGTGTGAGCGACGGGCTGACAAGGGATTCGGGACGGTGCACCCTGGGCGGCAGCCAATAACTCTCCGATATGCGGGGTCTTATTGGTTGTTGTCTGATATCCTGCCGAGACGCGCTCTCACAGCTCTGCTTCCAGAGCTGTGCAGACGTGCGTGGGGCGAAAGCGGGGTCCTTTCGGGCTCCTGCTCGCCGTGGCTGCTGCTGGCTTGGCTGTTGGCAGTCGCCTAGGGCCGGCCTGGGAAACCGGGCGACACGGTCGATCTCGTAATCCCATAGGAACTTCCTTTGGGACCGAGGGGCTTGGCTTAACCGCCCGGCCCGCGAGGAAGACAACCTCTATAAATAATAACCCGTATCCCGAAGGTCTGGCGTGCCCAAGGGATGAGTATGGGAGGGAATCCCATCGAAAAGCGCCAACCCACAGGGACCTCACCCTCCAAAGGAATCTATGAAATGGCGAGTTCTACAATAGAATTACCCCAGGAGGGTACCGGCTGTGCCGGAGAATCCCTCTCCACGTCTTTGGACGTGGGCTGCCCCATCGTTTCTGGGGGGGGCAAGAAACGCCATGAGGACGCAAGTCCTCCACTTTTACCGACGTCGCAGCAAGATGCTGGCTCAGCCTCGGATACCGGGTCCTGGATGAGCGTGGAGAGTACCGGAAAGGCGCGCCGCAAGAGGCTCCGGAATCGGGGCTCTGGCTCCGATGAGGACCTTGCGGTCAAATATCGGGCTAAGTCGACCCGCAACAAGGGTGGTCGCCCAAAGGCGGCTCCCATGTCGGCTGAAACCCGACGTCAACTGGCGGCGGCACGTCGTGACGAGGCTGAAAAGCTCGTCACCGACTTGTCCCAGGCGGCTGCCGCCAAAAAGGTGACGGCGACGGAGGCGGTTCACCCGCCGGATGAGGGCCGCTTGGTGTGTGCCCTTAAGGACCAGGCTGATGCCCAATTAAAGGTCATCAGGCATATTGCCACAAGCTCTGGTAACCTTAAGGGCACATTCATGAAGGGCCTTAAGGAGGCAGCCGCCTCGATCGAGGAAGCCGTTGTGGCCCTCGCA
Organism: Rhodophaea formosa; assembly: GCA_963082605.1. Lineage (NCBI taxonomy): Eukaryota > Metazoa > Arthropoda > Insecta > Lepidoptera > Pyralidae > Rhodophaea > Rhodophaea formosa. The sequence goes on from OY720203.1 coordinate 29,635,521, forward strand.
AGCGGTTCTGCCTCCGAGGAGAATAAACGGCTCCAGGCTGTGAACAGACGCCTGGAGACCAAAGTGGCGGCGCTCGAGCGCGAGATGGCGGAGCTGCGGGCTGCGGTGGAAATGTCCACGCGTTCTGCACCGGTGGCGACTGAGACCAGGCTGGAGGCTGATGAGGCGCAAAAGCGCCTGATCCTCGACACTGTGGGCCCCATACTTAACGCCCGCTTTGAGGGCCTGCAGGGCCGCCTCCTGCCGGAACCCAAACGGCGGCCACCTCTGGCCTTCGATCGGCACATCGCGTCCGTCGCCGCAGCTACGGTGGACATGCTGTCCGACTCAGATGGAGATGAAGAGCTACCCCCTGTTGCAGTGAGCAAGACTGCACAGTGGCTGAAAGCTCCGTCTCAGCCTGACCCTAAGCCCACCAAGGGCAAAAAGGGTAAGGCGAAGAAGGGCACCAAAGGGAGACAAAATAAAGAAAAGGTGGGAGCAAATGCTCCCCCTTCAGCCGGGCCGAGGCCATCTACTTCTTCGGCCCCAGTCCCGCCGGCTCCATCGCAGCCTGCCAACAAGGCGCAGGCTCCTGCAAAGCCCGCCAGCAAGACCGCTACCGCGGCGAGCGCCAAGGCAGCTCCCCGTCCCGCCCCGCGTACGCTGCCTCCTGCCCCCGCGTCTATGGATGCGGGTTGGTCGGACGTTGTGAGGCGGGGTGCCAAGAATAAGGCGCCTTCTGGCCCTGCCGTCCCACAGGCTGCTCGTGCCCCGACTGGGCCCAAGCAGAAGCCCAACCAGCGGCTTCTGCCTAAACTGCGACCCCCGCGCTCGGCTGCTGTAATTTTAAAGTTACAGCCTGATGCCGAGAAGCGCGGGACCACCTATGCCCAGGTGATGGCAATGGCCCAGCAGAGGGTAGACATCGGAGAGTTGGGCATCTCCGGTGTCAAACTAAAACGTGCGGCTACCGGTGCCCGCATCATCGAGATTGCGGGTGCTGAGAGGGACGGCAAGGCAGACGCCTTCGCCGCCAAACTCAGGGAGGTGGTGGGTCCCGATGTGGTGGAGGTCTCCCGCCCCAAAAAATGTGCCGAGTTGCGCGTGCTCGGGTTGTGCGATTCCGCAACTCCCGATCTGGTGCGAACCGCAATCGCCCGCGTAGGTGAGTGTCCCGAGGCCGACGTGAGGGTCGGAGAAATCCGTGAGGACCACGTCGGCACACGGACGGCCTGGGTGCGGTGTCCCGTCGCGGCAGCCAAAAAGCTGACCAGCGGCAGGCGACTCCTGATTGGATGGGTTTCGGCGCAGGTCAAACTGCTGCCGAACAAGCCCATGCAGTGCTACCGCTGCCTCGAAGTGGGGCATGTTAGCCAGCGGTGCACTGCAGAGGTTGATCGGAGCTCGCTCTGCTTCCGCTGTGGCAAGCAGGGCCATAAGGCCGCCCAGTGCAGTGCCGCGACTGCGAGCTGCGTGCTCTGCACTGGCGCTGGCAAGCCGGCGGGACACCGGGTAGGGAGTGCGGCATGCCCGAGTGCGCGCGCTAAGAAAGGGGGGAGGCGGGGTGTGTCCGTGGCTACGGCCCAGACACCACCTGCCCGCACGGCTCAGGCCACCGAGGAGATGGAGACCGGGGCCCCCGCATAATTATGGCCCTGAAGTTTCTCCTGGCGAATATTAACCACTGTACCAGGGCTCAGGACTTGCTGGCCCAGAGCATGGCGCAGTGGTTGATAGACGTAACGGTGGTCGCTGAGCCGTACTTCGTCCCCCCTGACAATGAAAATTGGCTGGGGGACCTGGATGGGTCGGTCGCAATCGTGTCTTCGGCGAGTTCTTCGCCTCCAACAGATGTCGTACGTGGCCATGGAATGGTCTCGGCTCAGCTGGGCGACTTAGTTGTGGTCGGGGGTTACTTCTCGCCCAACCGTCCGCTCGGTGAGTTCGAGGCATACATGGCCGAACTCGAGGCGCTTATTCACAGGAGCCACCCTCGCCCTGTCCTGGTCGCTGGGGATCTCAACGCCGAGTCAACGGCGTGGGGATGTCCCGCGACTTTCCGCCGGGGGGATCCTCGGCGGTTACGGGGCGAGGTTGTTGAGGAATGGCTCATCTCCGTTGGGCTGACGGTGTTGAATCGGGGTTCGGTGCCCACGTGCGTGCGGCCGCAGGGCTCGTCCATAGTGGACGTTGCCTTCGCGAGCCCTTCTATAGCGCGCCGTGTGGTTCGGAGCTGGAGTGTGTTGGAGGACGTGGAGAATATCTCAGATCACCGCTACGTGCGGTTCGATCTCTCCACGTCCTCGGTCGCTCCGAGTAGCCCGGACTGGGCCCCGAACGAGGTCGGCCCACGGTGGCAGTTGAAGCGCCTCGATAAGGAGTTGCTGCAAGAGGCGGCCATCCTGCAAGGTTGGTCCCGCGCGCCAGTTAGTGTGGTGGTAGAGGACGAGACCGAGTGGTTCCGGGGTGCTATGACCGCTGTCTGTGACGCGTCAATGCCCCGGGCCAGTACTCGTCCTCCCAGAAGGTGGGTGTATTGGTGGTCGCCGGCTCTCTCGGAGCTCAGAGAAGTCTGCTCCGAAGCGCGACGCCAGTACGCCCGATACCGAAGGAGACGGCGCCGGGATAATGGCGAAGAGGCCGCCTTGCTGGCAGCACTGTTGGAGGCGAAGGACTCCCTGAAGACGGCGATTGCAGCCGCGAAAGAAGTGGCAAGGGAGGAACTGCTGGCCACATTGGACCGCGATCCATGGGGGCGCCCGTATCGGCTGGTCCGTAAAAAGATCCGGCCCTATGGCGTCCCCCTGACGCAGAGTCTGGAGCCGCAGTTCCTCGAGGAGGTAATTGCCACTCTGTTCCCGCAGGGAGTGGCAATTCAGCCCCCCAGCATGGCTCCTCCAGAGGAGGCTAGGAGTGAGGACCGGGAGGAAATCCCGGAAATAACCCGGGACGAGTTTGGCGCTGCTGTAAAAAGATTGCACGCCAAGAATACCGCTCCGGGTCCTGATGGTGTTCCGGGACGGGCGTTGGTCCTCGCTCTGGACGGCGCGGAATCCCTGGAGGAGCGACTGAGGGGGCTTTTTAACTCCTGCCTCGAGCAGGGAAGGTTCCCGAAGGCGTGGAAAGCAGGACGCTTAGTCCTGCTCAGGAAGGAAGGACGACCGGCGGATTCTCCGTCTGGCTTCCGTCCACTCGTTGTGCTCGATGAGGCTGGCAAATTGCTGGAAAGAGTCACTGCTGACCGCCTCGTCGAGCACCTCGAACGAGTTGGACCAAATCTCGCGGATTGCCAGTACGGGTTCCGCCGGAAAAGGTCGACAATCCACGCCGTGCTGAGAGTGAAGTCCATGGCGCAGGATGCGGTCTGCCAGGGTGAGGTGGTCGTGGTGGTGTCTCTTGACATCGCCAACGCCTTTAACTCCCTCCCCTGGCCTTGCATTCTGGAGGCACTTCGTTATCACGGGGTGCCGTCCTACCTGCGTCGGGTCATCCAGGACTACCTCTCAGACAGGAGGATAGTTTTCCCTGCTCGGGATGGATGGAAGGAATGCGCAATGACGCGCGGTGTTCCACAGGGATCTGTCTTAGGACCGCTCCTGTGGAACATCGGCTACGATTGGGTGCTGCGGGCGGCCAATCTTCCGGGAGTCTCGGTCGTGTGTTACGCCGATGACACACTCGTGGCCGCCCGCGGTACAACGTACCGTGAGGCGTCATTGCGCGCCACTGCGGGAGTGGCGCAAGTGGTGCGCCGAATCCGCCAGCTGGGTCTGGAGGTGGCTCTCCACAAATCCGAGGCCCTTTGCTTTCATGGTCCTCGGAGGGGGCCTCCCCCCGACTCCAGCCTGATGGTTGGCGGTGTGGAAATCGCCATCAAGCCGACGATGCGGTACCTTGGCATCGTCCTTGATGGCCGATGGAACTTCGGCGCCCACTTTGCGGCGATGGTGCCGCGTTTGATGGCGGCGGCTGGTGCGTTGACACGGCTCCTTCCGAACCTAGGTGGTCCGGAAGCGTCCTGCAGACGCTTGTACATGGGGGTCGTGCGATCCATGGCCCTTTATGGCGCCCCCGTTTGGGCAGAGGCCCTAAGTCGCCAGAACATCGCTCTCTTGCGCAGACCGCAGAGGGTGATGGCGACCAGGGCTGCCAGGGGATATCGCACGATCTCCTGTGACGCAGCGTGCGTGCTGGCTGGTAGTATACCCTGGGACCTAGAAGCCGGGATCCTCGCGTCCTTATTCACGTGGCGCGAGGAGGCACTGGCCCGGGGACACCGACCAGCACCCAGGGAGGTCGCAGGACGCCGCAATGAGCTGTGTCAGCGCACCATTGAAGAGTGGAGCCAGAGGCTGGAGCAGCCCACTGCTGGGCGTAGGACCGTCTTGGCGGTCCGTCCAGTTTTAGGCCAATGGTTGGCAAGGCAGCACGGTGCCCTGACATACCGCTTGACACAGATGCTCTCCGGGCATGGATGCTTCGGAGGGTATCTGTGCCGCATAGCGGGTCGGGAACCGTCTGCTGTTTGCCACCATTGCGACGGATGCCAGGACGAGGACGCCCAGCATACATTAGAAAACTGCCCAGCCTGGGCGGTGGACCGCGCGGAGTTACGCGCGGTCGTGGGGGACGACCTCTCGCTGCCGACCGTGATCAAATGCATGGTCGACAGTGAGACGTCGTGGACAGCGGTGCAGGCCTTTGCGGAGCAAGTAATGCTCCGCAAAGAGGCGGCGGAGAGAGACAGGGAGGACACAACCAACCTGGCCATCCGCCGCCGGCGCCTAGGGCGCAGACAGCGGGCTTTTGGCCTGCACCTGCCGCCCCAATAACACGGGCCAGTCGGGTGACGATTACGGGACGTCACTCGACAATCATGGCCCCAGGCTGGAGGCGCGTTGGGTCGTCAACGCGCGCCTCGCCTTAGCGGGTAGAGATGAAGACCGACGGGTCGCCCCGCTGGCCGCTCTTCTCCCTCTCAGTCGAGGGGGTCAAGACCGGCCGGGAAGAGGCCGCTGAAAAAGCGGCCGCCGCGCCGGGTTGTGGAGCGAGAATAGCCCACGACCCGGCAAATTGCGGACGAGAGTTGACACCGCGGAGTTTAGTGGCCACACCACATAACCGCACCTGGCTTCCCGTAGCCCGTGCGGTATCCGAAGGGATTCTCCGCGATAAAAAAAAAAAAAAAAAAAAAAAAAAAAAAGGTTAGGTTAGGTTAGGTTAGGTTCCCCCCCGATTGGTTCCCATCTTGTCGTGATGGGGGGGCTCAGTAGCCGCGGTCTAGCCAGTAGATCGTGGTGAAGCTAAGAGGAACCGGGTAGGAGACGTTGGACGAGGATTACTTTTGCCACGCCGCCGCCAAACTCGTAATCCCAGAAGATTTTTTCTGGGTCCGAGGGGCTTGGCTTTACCGCCCGGCCCGCGAGGAAGACAACCTCTATAAAAAATCACCCTCAATCCCAAGCATTAGAAGCGCCGCGATGGGATGCATGGTTGAGAGGGATGTCAACCACTAGCGTTTCTCCCGCTGAGGTACCGGCCGACACCTCGGTGGGTTACCCCGTAGGCTTTCCCGGGTGCAGGGGGCACCGCCCGGGATGACGTTTTATTTCCCCCATTCTCGTGGGATTAGTTATGGAGAAACGAAAATTAAAACAAAAACAAAAAGAAGTTGAAGACGAAGGCCAAGATGGCAATAAAGAAGTAGAGTCGGGTGCTGCAACGGACTCGGACTCATCAATGGGGACTGCATGCTCAGACAATGGATCTGACACTGATCAGGAGGCCGTGTCGACGGCACCGCCAAAGGGGGCAGCGCATAAAAGCGTTCGTCTTCGAGGTCGACCGCCCACAACTGGGCACTATGTGGGTCTTGCTAAAGCAAAACAGGAGCTGATTGCATTGAAGAAGCAGGAGTTCCTGCTCGACGCTGAAGCCCTTGTGGAGCGGGCTGCAAAGAAAGCTCGTTCGACTAGAGCCCCAGACTTGGAGTTAAAATCTGCTGAAGCGTTGGCGTTGGAACTCGAAAAACAGCCGGCGGCAACAATCAAAGAGCGGGTAGAGACGGAGGTAGCCCTTATAAAGACGATTGCGACGAAGTCTGGCAACCTAAAGGGCACCTTTGTTAGGGATTTAAAGAATGCTGCAACGTCGATAACTGTTGCTATTGAAGCGCTAACAAGGCGAACTTGCGACGAAGAAACAACAAGGGCGAACAGGGAAAACCTGCGTCTTAGGGAAGAAAATGCAGAACTTTGCGTACAACTGGCCAATCTCCGCCAAGAAGTGGCGGAGTTGAAAGCAGAGGTTCGGCAGGGGAAAGAAGAACCAAGGCAGGAATCGCCAATTACACGAGATGAAGTCGTGCGTATCATTGGCGAGCAAGTAGGGACAGTAATAGACTCTCACCTGACTAGTCTCAAAGAGACTCTGGTCCGTGAAAGACAAGCTGTACAGGCGCAACAAGACGGCGTAAACACGGAGCGTTTACCCGAAGTATGTGTAAACAAAGAACGCATGCAGGGAAGGAAAAATAAGAAGAAAAAGAAGGAAAAGGAAAAGGAAAAGGCTATAGTAGACCCAAAAACTGGGTCTGCATCGACTGAGCCTCCACCACCAGCGTCCTCCACGCAAGAAGAGGGATGGACAGAGGTGGGAAAGAAGAAGAAGAAGAAAAAGAAGAAACAGTCGAAAGATAGTTGCAATATTACAACGCAATCCGTGGGAGGCAGACAAGTACAGTCGAACAAACCACTTCAAGGGCGACAGAAGCAAATCAAATTGCGTCCCCCTCGATCGGCTGCTGTTCTTATAAAGCTGCAGCCTGATGCGGAAAAACAGGGTACAACCTACAAGCAGATCCTCTCTGATGCCAAAGGGAAGCTGCAAATGAGTGACTTGGGTATCGAAGGGGTCACAATAAGGCGGGCGGCTTCAGGAGCTAGACTGATTGAGGTGCCAGGAGTTAACCGGCAAGATAAGGCGAATGCATTGGCGCGAAAACTTGCTGAGATACTAGATCCCTCAGCTGTTGAGGTGTCCAGGCCAATGAAATGCACCGAAATGCGTATCATTGGCCTCGATGACTCCAGTACGATAGATGAGGTGCGCTCGGCAGTGTCAAAAGCTGGTGGATGCTCAGAAATGGATGTGAAAGTCGGGAACATTAGGCAAGACCGTGCACGTTATGGTACTGTCTGGGTCAAGTGTCCAGTAGAAGCCGCAAACAAGATAGTAACGGGCGATGCCCGTCTGATGGTAGGATGGTTGTCAACGAAGGTCACGTTACTTCCATCGAAACCCATGCGGTGTTTTCGGTGCCTTGAAGTGGGGCACGTAAAGGAGGTCTGCACAGCAGTGACCGATCGCAGTGGCCTGTGTTACAGATGTAGCAGCACAGGGCATGAGGCTAGGGAGTGCCAAGCTCCCCCCCACTGCATTCTATGTGCGGACCAAAATATACAGGCGAATCACCAGATGGGTAGCAAGACATGTGACGCCATCAAACCGCGCAACAGGAGAAGAAGGCCGACCGGATCTGCAATTAACGTCCAATCCCAGACGGTCACGCGGCCGCAGGCCACCGAGACGGAGGAGATGACGGCTACCACATAGATGGACTATAAGTGGTTACAAACTAATCTCAACCACTGCGCCCGGTCTCAAGACCTTTATTTTCAGACTATGGCGCAGTGGATGATAGATTATGCGGTAGTAGCTGAGCCATACTTTGTGCCTGACTGTGACAGATGGCTCAGTGATCTAGATGGTGTGGTGGCTCTCGTCTCCTCAGCAGGCGTGCCGCCTTTTGAGGATGTGTTGCGGGGAAAGGGATATGTCTCGGCTCGTCTTGATGATGTGGTTGTGGTGGGAGTATATTTCTCGCCGAACCGACCACTCCACGAGTTCGAGACGTTCCTAGCGCAAGTTGAAGTTGTAGTCCGCAGAGCCCACCCTCACCTAGTGATGGTGGCTGGAGATCTCAACGCACACTCTGTTGCGTGGGGGTCTCCAGACACGGATGACCGCGGTGTGGTTGTGGGTGAATTCGCGTTGGCCCTCGATCTTTGTGTGGCAAACAGAGGAACGGCTTTTACGTGTGTGCGTCCACAGGGGGGCTCCATTGTTGACGTGACCCTCGTTAGCTCTATCTTGGCGCAACGTATACAAGGTTGGCACGTGGCTGAGGATGAGGTGACATTATCCGATCATACTTATATTCGGTTTAGTGTCAACTCATCGCCAGCCGAACAAACTGTTCGCGGTCGTTCTGCGGTCTGGTGTGGCCCTCGATGGCAAACGAAAAGGCTAGACAAGGAGCTTTTACAGGAAGCAGCAGCCGTTCAGGCATGGTTTCAAAGCCCTGGAGAGGTTGATATTGAGGGGGAGGCGAACTGGTTCCGGGAGGCTATGGTCAACATCTGTGATGCGTCTATGCCCAGAGTCAGTTCGCGCCCTCCTCGGCGTTGGGTGTACTGGTGGACATGGGAGCTTACACAGCTACGGCAGGCGTGCATAATTGCCCGTCGACAATATACACGACAGAGAAGAAGACGCCGACGAAACCAGGTAATAGAGCAGGAGTTATACGAAGCGTACCAACAGGCTGCCGAGGCACTGCGCGTGGGAATAAGTGATGCGAAGACTTCTGCCAGAGAGGAACTGCTGCGGACTCTCAATTGCGATCCATGGGGGCGACCTTATAAGGCTGTGCGAGACAAACTCCGCCCGTACGCGCCCCCTCTGACGCAGAGTCTACGACCCCAACTCCTGAACGAGGTTGTTGCAGCCCTTTTCCCACCACAAGAGGAATTCGAGCCTCCTAGTATGTCTGTGACCCTGGACAGCGAGGACAGTAGTGAGGTCCCGGAGGTGACATCTGAGGAACTTGATATGGCTATTTTAAGGCTAAGTGCAAAACACACCGCGCCGGGTCCTGATGGGATACCTGGTCGAGCCATCGTGCTTGCTCTTAAAGAAGAAGCCTTGGAGCAGCGGGTAAGGAACCTCTTTAGTGCCTGTCTGGTTCGAGGTTCGGTTCCGCGCGCGTGGAAAACAGGTAGGCTGGTTTTGCTAAGAAAGGAAGGACGCCCGGCAGAGTCTCCTTCTGCGTTCAGGCCTCTAGTTTTGCTTGATGAGGTGGTCAAACTCTTTGAAAGAGTTGTCTCGGTCCGCCTCAGCAAGCATCTCGAGAGCATCGGTCCTGACCTTGCCGATCAGCAATATGGTTTCCGCCAAGGTCGGTCGACGGTGGATGCCATCCTGCGAGTAAAGTCTTTGGCACAGGACGCAGCTGCTAAGGGGGAGGTTGTTCTGGGTGTGTCTCTTGACATAATTAATGCCTTCAACAGCCTTCCCTGGGCCACTATCAGGGAGGCACTACGGTACCATGGAGTGCCCCTTTATCTGCGCCGTGTAGTCGGAGACTATCTATCGGAAAGAAAAGTTATCTACCCAGGCCGAGATGTGTGGCAAGAGAAGGAAGTTCGGCGCGGTGTTCCACAGGGGTCGGTTTTGGGGCCACTCCTGTGGAACATTGGGTATGACTGGGTGCTGCGTGGTGCTACTCTTCGGGGTGTTGACGTCATTTGTTACGCCGATGATACCCTGTTGACTGCACGCGGTAAGGATGTGAGAGAGGCATTGACCCTGGCCACTGCTGGGGTTGCTCAGGTGGTGCATCGAATTCGCATGTTGGGACTGGAGGTGGCGCTCAACAAGACTGAGGTGCTGTGTTTTCATGGTCCTCGGAGGGCGCCTCCTCCAAATCTTAGCATGACGGTGTGTGGAGTCGAAGTTGCGGTCAAGTCGACGATGAGCTATCTGGGCATAGTGCTCGATGGCCGGTGGAGCTTTCGCGCACACTTTGAGCGACTCGTGCCGAGGTTGGTATCAACGGCCGGAGCCTTAGCTAAACTGCTTCCAAATTTGGGTAGTCCGGAAGTGCAGTGCAGGAGCCTTTATACAGAGGTCGTGCGATCCATGGCCCTGTACGGTGCTCCCGTATGGGCTGCGGCACTTAATAGCCACAACATCGCTTTGCTGCGCAAACCGCAGAGAGTGATGGCAATAAGAGCTGTAAGAGGATATCGAACGATCTCTCATGAGGCCGCTTGTGTGCTGGCTGGATGTCTTCCATGGGATATTGATGCGAGAGTCCTTGCGTCACTTTATTTCTGGCGCAAAGATGCACTTTCCCGTGGCCTCCGACCAGCACCACGTGAGTTGGATGGACGCCGAAATGAGTTACGGCTAGAGAGTGAGAGAGATTGGTCCATGAGGCTGGAACAGCCGAGTGCGGGCCACAGAACTATTGAGGCAGTTCGCCCGGTTCTGCGACAGTGGTTGGGCAGGCAGCACGGTGTTCTGACGTTTCGTCTGGCACAGATAGTCTCCGGACATGGCTGCTTCGGAGGATATCTGTGTCGGATTGCCGGCAGGGAACCTGCTGCCCAATGCCACCATTGTAGTACATGTCCTGACGAGGACGCGCAACATGCTCTTGATTCCTGCCCAGCTTGGGCAGAGGAGCGCGCCATTTTGCGCGCTGTCATTGGAGATGACCTCTCGCTGCCAGCTGTGGTGCGAGCCATGGTTGACAGCGAGACGTCATGGACAGCAGTGCAGGTCTTTGCGGAGACTATAATGCTTCGCAAAGAGGCGGCGGAGAGAGACCGGGAGGTAACAACAGACCTGGCCATTCGCCGCCGGCGCTCGGGGCGCAGGGTTCGGGCTTATCCCCCTCTGTTGCCTCCATAGGGTCAGTTGGACAGCGGAAGTGGAATTTCCGTTGTCTAACCTATGACTCTCCGGGTATGAAGACGCGCGAAGTGTTCCGTGCGTCTTCCCCATAAAGCGGTGTGGAAGCTCAGAGCGACCCGCGGGCCAGCTCCAACCTCTCTCGTCCTAAGAGAGTGTGAGTGAGCGGCTAGGGCCACCATAAGTGGCGCCGCATCGAGGCTGTGGAGATTATTGTTCCCATGGCTTCGTATTTTAAGCGGCTTGTATGAACACCGGGGTGTTTTTAGTGGGTCCAAGTCCCACATACCTGCTTTGCTATTCCACAGCAGAGTAGAAGATGCGAAGGCATTTTCACCCCGACAACAAAAAAAAAAAAAAAAAAAAAAAGGTTAGGTTAGGTTAGGTTAGGTTAGGTTTTTTTTTTTTTTTTTTTTTTTTTTTTTTTTATAGTAGGGGTGGAATCCTCATGGACACCTGGGATGGGAGGCCCAGGTAGTGCCGGACTCCTACCGGCTAAACCACCACCTACTAATGAAACTAGGTCTACAGGCACGTAGCCCGTACCTTTTTTAATGTCTTTATTTTGTTAGTTTATTATTTTATTTTTAACATCCTTACTCTACGCCGAAAAAACTTACAATAAGATACAGTACAGTCCTTGAGTATGATAACTATTACTAAACTTAATTACGTTTTTTTTTTTTTTTTTTTTTTATTTTTTTATTTTTTTTTTTTTTTATAATATTTTTTTTTTTATTTCTTTTATAAACGTTTAGCTTATTTTATAAATATAATATTTTTTTTTTTTTGTTTTTTTTTTTTTTTGTCTGTTTTTTTTTTTTTTTTTTTTTTTATTTTTATATTATTTTTTTTTATTTTATTACATTCACATAAGTTAAGTTAAATTAAAACTATTTTGTTGTTCTTATAAAATATATATGAATTTAGATTTCGTCATTGGTTTTTGTCACGCCATCGGCCTTGTCAGATGCTGTTTTAACAGCTGCACATAGGGGGGGATCAGAATCGGAGCACCTCCTCCGGATCCATCATGGACGCGATGATCTCGTCCCGGATGCCGTCATCTCCGTTCCAAATAGCCATTTTGAGGTTATAGTCCCTGATGGTGTCGTCAGTTGCTCTCTCCGCTCGTAAGATTAGACGTGCTGTGGCGTCGTCTTTGGTATTATCTACGTAATACACACAGGTCTTCGTGTGTCTAGAGAGAGCAACTACCGCATGAGGGACACTTTGGAGCAGGCTTAGCTTCTTAGTTGTGGTACGTACAATGAACACTGTCTCGTATGTGCGTCCCTGCGCTTCATGGATTGTGAGAGCACAGGATCCCGAGTTGGCCCCATATCCTTGGCTAATCAGGAACTCCTTTTCAGCCTGGGTGTGGGCCAAATATAGGGTATTATCCATTTTCGGGATCCTCGCGCCCCCGTACTCCTTCAGCTTCAAGGAACGCGTGACACGAGTGGCTGAATATATGCCGCTGTAGATCTCATTCAGGGCATACGCCACGTCTTGGGGGTTCCTGTACGTACACAACATGTCCTTTGTCACAGATGTAATGTGATTTGGCCTGCAGTAGTTCAGAGGAAACAGGTTATGCCGGTCTATATATGGGAGCTGGTTGTTGTCTCCGATCAGAAGAGTTTCACTGGCACCTGCAATCTGGATGGCCATCACTATAGCTCCGAAGTGATTCATTAGAGCTTCGTCCACCACAAGGCGTGTACACGACTCACTCTTCTTCACTCCGTTAACTAGTAGCGATGCGAGGGTACGAACTCGCTGTCTAGCTCGTTGTTCCCCGATCCGCGGTGTCAGCTTCTCTCTGAGATCTTTGACGGCTTCTTTTGTGGAGGTCACGATGAGGTCTCTGTCGGTGTTGACTTGAGAGATCACCCATGTGGTTTTTCCACATCCCGGCACACCGTTCACCCAAGTAAAGATCGGGACCGTCAACCGCTCCAGGGTCCTGCCTTCAGTCAGATCTCCGAATATGGCTTTTGCCATTTCAAGGATTCTGTTTTCCAGCATTACCCTGGTGCACTTGGCGATCACAACCCTAGAGTCCCTGGGTGGAGATATTGCCCGAATGAGGTCCTCCTCTCCCGGCTGGCTCTTCTCGAGCTGAATGAAGCCTTCAGAGGCACAGTATGCCGCCATGTACTGCCCCGACACGCTACCGTGTAAAACGCGTTGCGTGTCAAGGTCGTAGACCGCGGCCTCTGCCTCCTCTAGCTTCACCTCTAGCGACTTCAGGTTTCCACGCAGGAAAGTCCGCAGTATAGCGCTGCACAGGTCTTCATTGACTTTCCGGGTGGCTGCCGTTATCGCCAAAAACTCTCGAAGAGCGTTAACCATGTGGTCTCTCTGGTTATTTGCGGGATGCAGCTGTGGAGGGGTCACCTTTCCCATGTCCGCTTTGGTTCGCTTGATGGTCTGCTGTGCCTGTTTGCGGGACGTCGACGGGGCTATGAAACTCTCCACAGCTGCCTCCTGTGCTCTGGTCTCTCTGAACTTCCTGATTTTTTCCTTCACCGGGCTAGAGATCGTCTGGACTATCCGGTTTAAGAGTGTCGTAACCGTAGACTTCTTGGTTAGGTTAGGTTAGGTTAGGTTAGGTTAGGTTAGGTTAGGTTAGGTTAGGTTAGGTTAGGTTAGGTTAGGTTAGGTTAGGTTAGGTTAGGTTAGGTTAGGTTAGGTTAGGTTAGGTTAGGTTAGGTTAGGTTAGGTTAGGTTAGGTTAGGTTAGGTTAGGTTAGGTTAGGTTAGGTTAGGTTAGGTTAGGTTAGGTTAGGTTAGGTTAGGTTAGGTTAGGTTAGGTTAGGTTAGGTTAGGTTAGGTTAGGTTAGGTTAGGTTAGGTTAGGTTAGGTTAGGTTAGGTTAGGTTAGGTTAGGTTAGGTTAGGTTAGGTTAGGTTAGGTTAGGTTAGGTTAGGTTAGGTTAGGTTAGGTTAGGTTAGGTTAGGTTAGGTTAGGTTAGGTTAGGTTAGGTTAGGTTAGGTTAGGTTAGGTTAGGTTAGGTTAGGTTAGGTTAGGTTAGGTTAGGTTAGGTTAGGTTAGGTTAGGTTAGGTTAGGTTAGGTTAGGTTAGGTTAGGTTAGGTTAGGTTAGGTTAGGTTAGGTTAGGTTAGGTTAGGTTAGGTTAGGTTAGGTTAGGTTAGGTTAGGTTAGGTTAGGTTAGGTTAGGTTAGGTTAGGTTAGGTTAGGTTAGGTTAGGTTAGGTTAGGTTAGGTTAGGTTAGGTTAGGTTAGGTTAGGTTAGGTTAGGTTAGGTTAGGTTAGGTTAGGTTAGGTTAGGTTAGGTTAGGTTAGGTTAGGTTAGGTTAGGTTAGGTTAGGTTAGGTTAGGTTAGGTTAGGTTAGGTTAGGTTAGGTTAGGTTAGGTTAGGTTAGGTTAGGTTAGGTTAGGTTAGGTTAGGTTAGGTTAGGTTAGGTTAGGTTAGGTTAGGTTAGGTTAGGTTAGGTTAGGTTAGGTTAGGTTAGGTTAGGTTAGGTTAGGTTAGGTTAGGTTAGGTTAGGTTAGGTTAGGTTAGGTTAGGTTAGGTTAGGTTAGGTTAGGTTAGGTTAGGTTAGGTTAGGTTAGGTTAGGTTAGGTTAGGTTAGGTTAGGTTAGGTTAGGTTAGGTTAGGTTAGGTTAGGTTAGGTTAGGTTAGGTTAGGTTAGGTTAGGTTAGGTTAGGTTAGGTTAGGTTAGGTTAGGTTAGGTTAGGTTAGGTTAGGTTAGGTTAGGTTAGGTTAGGTTAGGTTAGGTTAGGTTAGGTTAGGTTAGGTTAGGTTAGGTTAGGTTAGGTTAGGTTAGGTTAGGTTAGGTTAGGTTAGGTTAGGTTAGGTTAGGTTAGGTTAGGTTAGGTTAGGTTAGGTTAGGTTAGGTTAGGTTAGGTTAGGTTAGGTTAGGTTAGGTTAGGTTAGGTTAGGTTAGGTTAGGTTAGGTTAGGTTAGGTTAGGTTAGGTTAGGTTAGGTTAGGTTAGGTTAGGTTAGGTTAGGTTAGGTTAGGTTAGGTTAGGTTAGGTTAGGTTAGGTTAGGTTAGGTTAGGTTAGGTTAGGTTAGGTTAGGTTAGGTTAGGTTAGGTTAGGTTAGGTTAGGTTAGGTTAGGTTAGGTTAGGTTAGGTTAGGTTAGGTTAGGTTAGGTTAGGTTAGGTTAGGTTAGGTTAGGTTAGGTTAGGTTAGGTTAGGTTAGGTTAGGTTAGGTTAGGTTAGGTTAGGTTAGGTTAGGTTAGGTTAGGTTAGGTTAGGTTAGGTTAGGTTAGGTTAGGTTAGGTTAGGTTAGGTTAGGTTAGGTTAGGTTAGGTTAGGTTAGGTTAGGTTAGGTTAGGTTAGGTTAGGTTAGGTTAGGTTAGGTTAGGTTAGGTTAGGTTAGGTTAGGTTAGGTTAGGTTAGGTTAGGTTAGGTTAGGTTAGGTTAGGTTAGGTTAGGTTAGGTTAGGTTAGGTTAGGTTAGGTTAG
>OY720203.1:29653198-29656602 GCA_963082605.1 Rhodophaea formosa
CGTTACAATTCTTATCACTTATATATTATAATCTCTCAGTTTTGTTACTTAAATGAAGATGTTCCCCTTCACTAAACTCCTTCTTGTTTTTTGCTATTTAATATGATGAGCATTATCATATAATGTCGTCATATTACATTTTTCATCTTGGAGTATGGCGAGTTAATTTTAGAGGTTTCAACAATTTATATCTTAGTCAATGTGGCTACCAAAGGGGGGACATCCTCATTCTCCGACGCAATGCCTTCCGTCCAAAACGTACCCCGCATGCTGCCCAGCCGCGGTGACCACCCTGTCACCCTGGTTTCATGACAATTTTGATTTGTTGCAAAGCAAAGTTGTATGGCCAAGGCAAATGTAGGCACCAAAGGCTCGGCCACATACTTTGGGTACACGCCTATTGCGAGGTCAGGAATACGCGGTTGCTGACCTCGCAATCGCGTCCCACTTCTTTCTTATTACGCACTCGTCACTGAAGGCATTGTGGCCCATCCTCTCGTGGCCCGCCTTTTTACAATTACGGCATGTTGCCGCCGTGCCTGCCCCGTAATCAGCACATTCCGACTTAAGGTGTGGACCTCCGCAGTGGCTGCATGAGTCCTCCGCCTCGCTGCAGTACCGCCTGCTATGGCCGTAGGCCAGGCATCGCGAGCACTGCACGAGGGGGGACTGATCGGCAACCCTCACGTGCTGAAGGTCCACTCGGAGGGTTCGCTGCAGTACCGCCTGCTATGGCCGTAGGCCAGGCATCGCGAGCACTGCACGAGGGGGGACTGATCGGCAACCCTCACGTGCTGAAGGTCCACTCGGAGGGTGCCGGCATCCACTGCCCTCCTCCATATTGCCGGAGATGTGCTGACCACAAAATGACAAACCTGCGGGTTCCGCGCCTTCTTTTTGTATTTTATGTGAAGGCGGATGTCCTCCCCTTCGAGGCCGTGAAAAACCTCAGGGTTTTGTCTCCTCACCGCTCTGATGACGTCCTCATCAGTGTGCCTGATGCTGACGCCCCAGAGGATGAGGAGCGGGTCCCTGTTTTTCACGTCCTCGACGGCGAGGTTTTTGCCCGCTGTCTCTATCCTACGCCGCAGTTTAGACCTTTCGGCCTCTGTCGCACAGCTCATTATGACCTTCTGATCCCTCGCTTTACGCACCCGCTCCACGCGTACCAACCCAGCCCTGGCATCCACCGCTTCCCGCACCTTGTCGAGCACCTGCTCCCCCGTGTCGCACGCATCCTTGGATGTGACGACAAGGGAGAGCAGGGCTCCACGCTCGGTCGGTTTCGCCAAGGCCGGGCGAGCCACCACGTTTGCGTAAGTCAAGGGACCAGACTGTTGCGCGACCACCATCTCCCTGAGCTCACTCAGTACTCGGGTGTTTTCGCTGATCAGCCGGGCCTGCTCCTCCAACTGTTTGGAGAGAGCAGGCTCGGGTGACCACCCGCGCTCGAGGCCGGACTTGTTGAGGGCCCCATCGCCGGAGGCGGGCACGATGGGCGCGAAATTCCCACCCACCGCTCCCGCCCCCAAAGCCTTCACCATCTCGTGCAGGCGTTCCATTGCCTCGGTGACTCCAGCTTTAATCTCTGTTTTGAGATTCCTGGAGTCACCGAGCAGCTTCACCGCCCTGGACAGGATGGCGTCGGCCTCGGCGGTGAGGTCCTCACCGCTACCTATTTGAAGTGGGCTCGTACTGTTCTGCGGGGACGTCTGTGTGCGGACGCTGGGATGGTAGCCTGGAGTTATATTTTGTGGCTCGACGTATTCCGCCAGGTCCAGGAATTTGTGCTCTAACCCGTTCAATTTTTCTAAAATAGAATTTTTAACTAACGGATTTAAGTTCTTTGCAGTTTCTAGGTCCGCTTCAATTTGTCGTCTATAGTCCCTGCACGCCTCGACTAATATATCTCTTTCGTCATCGGTTATCCGCTGCCTCCTGAATTTATGTGGTACGAAGGGTGTTTCAGCAGGATCCCGGCTTCTCTTATAATCACAATAATACTTGAAATTGTCGGGCGAGTAATTTAGACAGCGCGGTTCAGCAAACGATACAGACTTTGGCGTCTGGTCGTTCGGCGCTGTTTCGGTGGGTTGCGGGGAGTGCACGAGCGGCATCGTCGAGCCCAAGGTAAGTAAGATTATAAATACAAACTATAATTGAATAAATAATATAACTAAATACTTTGCTTAATTATACTGTCGGAGGGTTGCGTCAAAATGTAAAATTAAATAAAATATTGTATAAGTTAAGAGCGTAATTAAAATTTTAATGTGTAGAAATAAAAAAAAATTTTTTTTTTTTTTTTTTTTTTTTTTTTTTTTTTTTTTTTTTTTTTTTTTTTTTTTTTTTTTTTTTTTTTTTTTTTTTTTTTTTTTTTTTTTTTTTTTTTTTTTTTTTTTTTTTGGCCCTGTAAAGGGGAGCCAAGGAAAGTCAAATAATTATGTAGTTTAAAGCTGCCAATTTCTACACAAGCCTATTATGAAATATATGGGATGCTTAATTTTAAAGGAGTTTAACAATAATTTTAAAATAACTTATTATAGGGGGGGGGGGGGGGGGGGTGCCTTCCGGGGTCCTATACCTTCTACCTAGGTATGTTATAGGTAGGGAGGCACCTATGTCCTAATGACTAGTCAATTTTTAAGAATTAGTAACCTATAGCAGCACTATGTCAACTTTCATGCAAGTCCCTATTAAAAATATTAAATTTTAATTATTGTGGCCTTGTTTATGACTGAAAAATTTTGAAAAAATTTTGATTATACTATTCACAGTATGTCGAGCCCTAAGCACTTTTTTGATTTTCAAAATTTCGAAAAATGAGCTTTTTCAAAAAATGATTTTTTAGTCCAAAATTTGCAAATTTTATCAATTTAACTGGCTCTTCAGGGCTATTTTAAGTTTCTAATAGACACAGCGCCTCTGCGAACCCTAAAACACAGTGTTATTTGGTAAAAATGGATATTTCAAAGAATTTAATTTTTTCCATACAATTTTAGTATTGCTACCTTAATTTTAGTTATTACTGGCTTGTATTAAAGCTAAAGAATGTGAAAATAATTTAAATATGTTGACAACAGAAGTCCATATGTCAGTGACTTTTATTTTTCTGAATTTTTGCAGAAAAAGGGGGAAGAAGTCTAGATGTTGTCCTTACAATAATTAATCACCAGATTTTGGTTAAAAGTGCCTTGTTCGGGTTCACAACTATAATTTAACGTACCACTCCGCTTTCAAAGGGTGGGGAGAACGTCTTATGATAAAATAAAAGCCTAAAATTTTTTTAAAATCAAATACAATATTTCATAAGTATAAAGTTCTACTTAGCGATAATAGATGGCGCCTTATGCAAGGTTAATTTAGGGGGTTTCTAAAGTGTTTTTAACTAAACTTAGTATAAA
>CAUJBE010000001.1:2500-19555 GCA_963082605.1 Rhodophaea formosa
ACCTAACCTAACCTAACCTAACCTAACCTAACCTAACCTAACCTAACCTAACCTAACCTAACCTAACCTAACCTAACCTAACCTAACCTAACCTAACCTAACCTAACCTAACCTAACCTAACCTAACCTAACCTAACCTAACCTAACCTAACCTAACCTAACCTAACCTAACCTAACCTAACCTAACCTAACCTAACCTAACCTAACCTAACCTAACCTAACCTAACCTAACCTAACCTAACCTAACCTAACCTAACCTAACCTAACCTAACCTAACCTAACCTAACCTAACCTAACCTAACCTAACCTAACCTAACCTAACCTAACCTAACCTAACCTAACCTAACCTAACCTAACCTAACCTAACCTAACCTAACCTAACCTAACCTAACCTAACCTAACCTAACCTAACCTAACCTAACCTAACCTAACCTAACCTAACCTAACCTAACCTAACCTAACCTAACCTAACCTAACCTAACCTAACCTAACCTAACCTAACCTAACCTAACCTAACCTAACCTAACCTAACCTAACCTAACCTAACCTAACCTAACCTAACCTAACCTAACCTAACCTAACCTAACCTAACCTAACCTAACCTAACCTAACCTAACCTAACCTAACCTAACCTAACCTAACCTAACCTAACCTAACCTAACCTAACCTAACCTAACCTAACCTAACCTAACCTAACCTAACCTAACCTAACCTAACCTAACCTAACCTAACCTAACCTAACCTAACCTAACCTAACCTAACCTAACCTAACCTAACCTAACCTAACCTAACCTAACCTAACCTAACCTAACCTAACCTAACCTAACCTAACCTAACCTAACCTAACCTAACCTAACCTAACCTAACCTAACCTAACCTAACCTAACCTAACCTAACCTAACCTAACCTAACCTAACCTAACCTAACCTAACCTAACCTAACCTAACCTAACCTAACCTAACCTAACCTAACCTAACCTAACCTAACCTAACCTAACCTAACCTAACCTAACCTAACCTAACCTAACCTAACCTAACCTAACCTAACCTAACCTAACCTAACCTAACCTAACCTAACCTAACCTAACCTAACCTAACCTAACCTAACCTAACCTAACCTAACCTAACCTAACCTAACCTAACCTAACCTAACCTAACCTAACCTAACCTAACCTAACCTAACCTAACCTAACCTAACCTAACCTAACCTAACCTAACCTAACCTAACCTAACCTAACCTAACCTAACCTAACCTAACCTAACCTAACCTAACCTAACCTAACCTAACCTAACCTAACCTAACCTAACCTAACCTAACCTAACCTAACCTAACCTAACCTAACCTAACCTAACCTAACCTAACCTAACCTAACCTAACCTAACCTAACCTAACCTAACCTAACCTAACCTAACCTAACCTAACCTAACCTAACCTAACCTAACCTAACCTAACCTAACCTAACCTAACCTAACCTAACCTAACCTAACCTAACCTAACCTAACCTAACCTAACCTAACCTAACCTAACCTAACCTAACCTAACCTAACCTAACCTAACCTAACCTAACCTAACCTAACCTAACCTAACCTAACCTAACCTAACCTAACCTAACCTAACCTAACCTAACCTAACCTAACCTAACCTAACCTAACCTAACCTAACCTAACCTAACCTAACCTAACCTAACCTAACCTAACCTAACCTAACCTAACCTAACCTAACCTAACCTAACCTAACCTAACCTAACCTAACCTAACCTAACCTAACCTAACCTAACCTAACCTAACCTAACCTAACCTAACCTAACCTAACCTAACCTAACCTAACCTAACCTAACCTAACCTAACCTAACCTAACCTAACCTAACCTAACCTAACCTAACCTAACCTAACCTAACCTAACCTAACCTAACCTAACCTAACCTAACCTAACCTAACCTAACCTAACCTAACCTAACCTAACCTAACCTAACCTAACCTAACCTAACCTAACCTAACCTAACCTAACCTAACCTAACCTAACCTAACCTAACCTAACCTAACCTAACCTAACCTAACCTAACCTAACCTAACCTAACCTAACCTAACCTAACCTAACCTAACCTAACCTAACCTAACCTAACCTAACCTAACCTAACCTAACCTAACCTAACCTAACCTAACCTAACCTAACCTAACCTAACCTAACCTAACCTAACCTAACCTAACCTAACCTAACCTAACCTAACCTAACCTAACCTAACCTAACCTAACCTAACCTAACCTAACCTAACCTAACCTAACCTAACCTAACCTAACCTAACCTAACCTAACCTAACCTAACCTAACCTAACCTAACCTAACCTAACCTAACCTAACCTAACCTAACCTAACCTAACCTAACCAGTACCACTTGATCCGCAGGCCGGAACGCCACGATTTCGCTATTGTGCGTTGTAAAAAATTCTAAGTGCTGAAAAAAATTTCTTTAAAACACATGTGTCATACATCAAAAGACGCGTAAAAACGTGAAGAACACGACTTTGAAAACCGTTTTTAAAAATTTTAAGTAATTAAAAAGTTATAATTAAAAAACAAAAAAGTGACTAAAAATTTTTGTGTTCCCGGACCAGAACTCTTGAAAAGCAGCGGGACGTCACGTTTCTGGAAGTGCTATCTTCTAGGGCTTGACGAGCACTACACTCCTTGGAAAATTCAGATTTTTCCAGCTGGTATTTCCGAAGAAAACAACACAAAAGGGAAAACATAACCCTTTTCTGCATCGGGAACTACAGGAGTGCGGCGAGATCGGATAGTGGTGTTCAAAGCAGGACACCAAGGCGAGCAAGACAAAGTTTTCCCCATCCAAATCGGACCACCCTTCTGGAAATTATCAACATATTTTCAAAATTGGACATTTAAGGGTGTTTTTCATAAAATCTAAACCGACAACCCCCTATTTTTATAATTTCTAAAAATAGATCAAGCTTGATCCTTTAATTCTTCAAAAATACAGATTTTTTGGACAAGGGGTTGCTGAGAAAATAATTTCCAAAGCACGGTATTAAGACACGTGCTTCCCCCGGGAGCACCGGGATACCAACGGTTGGACTGAAACTGGATGCTGCGTGAAAAGAAGAATATTTTAAGTTTTTAAATTTTTCGATTTGGACCATTCTAAGTTAAAAATTCTGTAAAAAAGTGTCAAATTGACAGGAAAACTGTTTTCCCATGGGAAGAACGAAATAGTTTTATATGAAAACTGTGAACTATTATTAGCGATAAAGGTGGTGCAACTATCCAGCTACACGAACGCCAAATTTGAAAATTTTTGAATCAGTAAGTCCGGAGATATAAAATTTTTTACTAGAACATTTGGGAATTTGCGGGGAGCTTTCGTAATTAGAAAGCAAAAACTTGCTTTCTAATTATAGGGTTATTTGGCAAAACAACCCTCGAAATTAAAAAATAGGGCTTTCAAAATAAGTCCTATGCATTTTTCAAAATTTTAACCTCATTATTTTACGAGAAAATAGGCTTTCAAATTTGGCAAAGACCTGATATTTTAGATCGAGATTTCCCCCTTTTCCTGTGGGGAAAACTGAAATTTTATTTTCCAAATAATTATAATTGAGCATTGTTTAAAATATTAAATACTAAGTTTATTTCAAAACACTTTAGAAATCCCCTAAAATTAACCTTGCATAAGTGGCGCCATCTAGTTCGCAAACCAGAACTATATACCTGTAAAAATTGTACTTATTTTAAAAAATTCCTCAGACTTTAGTTTTTTATAAGACGTTCTCCCCACCCTTTTAAAGCGGAGTGGTACATAAAATTACAGCCGTGATCCCAAACAAGGCACTTATTGCCAAATCTAGTGAAAAATTATTATAAGGGAAACAATCAGACTTTTCCCCCTTTTTCTGTAAAAATCCAGGATAATTAAAGACTGTGACTTTTGGACTGCTGTTGGCAATATATTTTAAAACTTTCACATTTTTTAGCTTTAAGACAAACCGATAACAATTAAAATTAAGTTAACAATATACTAAAATTGTATGGGAAAAATTAATATCTTGGAAATTTAAATTGTTACCAAATTACACAGTATCTTCAGGGTCCACAGAGGCACTGTGTCTGTTATAAAGTCAAAATAGTTCTGAACAAACAGTTAAATTGACAAAAATTGCAAATTTGGACTTCAAAATTTTTTTTGGAAAATTCTCATTTTCCAAAAATTTGGAAAATAAATAAGTATTAAAGGACCGATATATTGTGAGTAATTAAGCTAAAAATTTTTCAAAATTTTACAACCATTATTTAGGCCAGAACAATTAAAATTAAGTTTTGTTAGTAGGGACTTGAAACAGACATAGTGCATTTTAGATTTTTAAAAATTTTTAAAATTGACTAGTCATTAGGACGTAGGTGCCTCCCTACCTATAACATACCTAGGTAGAAGGTATAGGGTCCCGGAAGGCACACACCCCCATAGAATAAGTTACTCTTAGGTATATATTTTTAACTATATTATTATTGACTTTACCTGGCTTCCCCTTTACAGGGCCAGGAAAATTTTCAATAACGTTGTAAAAAATTTTATATAACATTTTCATTTTAATTTTAGACTTGACGCAACCCTCCGACAGTAATTAAGCAAGGCAACTAGTTATACTATTAATTCAATTATAATTTATATCCTATTTAAGCTCGACAATGCCGCTAGTGCACTCCCCTCAACCCACCGAAACAGCGCCGGACGACCAGACGCCAAAGTCTGTATCGTTTGCTGAACCGCGCTGTCTAAATTACTCGCCCGACAATTTCAAGTATTATTGTGATTATAAGAGAAGCCGGGATCCTGCTGAAACACCCTTCGTACCACATAAATTCAGGAGGCAGCGGATAACCGATGACGAAAGAGATATATTAGTCGAGGCGTGCAGGGACTATAGACGACAAATTGAAGCGGACCTAGAAACTGCAAAGAACTTAAATCCGTTAGTTAAAAATTCTATTTTAGAAAAATTGAACGGATTAGAGCACAAATTCCTGGACCTGGCGGAATACGTCGAGCCACAAAATATAACTCCAGGCTACCATCCCAGCGTCCGCACTCAGACGTCCCCGCAGAACAGTACGAGCCCACTTCAAATAGGTAGCGGTGAGGATCTCACCGCCGAGGCCGACGCCATCCTGTCCAGGGCGGTGAAGCTGCTCGGTGACTCCAGGAATCTCAAAACAGAGATTAAAGCTGGAGTCACCGAGGCAGTGGAACGCCTGCACGGGATGGTGAAGGCTTTGGGGGTGGGAGCGGTGGGTGGGAATTTCGCGCCCGCCGTACCCGCCTCCGGCGGTGGGGCCCTCAACGAGTCCGCCCCCGAGCGCGGGTGGTCACCCGAGCCTGCACTCTCCAAACAGATGGAGGAGCAGGCCCGGCTGATCAAGGAAAACACTAGGGTGTTGACTGAGCTAAAGGAGATGGTGACCGCGCAGCAGTCTGGTCCCTTGACTTACGCAAACGTGGCGGCTCGCCCGGCTTTGGCCAAACCGACCGAGCGTGGAGCTCTGCTCTCCCTTGTCGTCACATCCAAGGACGCGTGCGACACGGGGGAGCAGGTGCTCGACAAGGTGCGCGAAGCGGTGGACGCCAAGGCTGGGTTGGTACGCGTGGAGCGGGTGCGTAAGGCGAGGGATCAGAAAGTTATAATGAGCTGTGCGACAGAGGCGGAAAGGGCTAAACTGCGGCGTAAGTTAGAAGCATCGGGCAAGCACCTCGCCGTCGAGGACGTGAAAAACAGGGATCCGCTCCTCATCCTCTGGGGCGTCAGCATCAGACACACTGATGAGGACGTCATCGGAGCGGTGAGGAGACAAAACCCCGAAGTTTTTCACGGTCTCGACGGGGAGGAAGATCGTCTGGTGATAAAATATAAAAAGAAAGCTCGAAACCCGCAGGTTAACCACATTGTGGTCAGCACTTCCCCGGCAATATGGAGGAGGGCAGTGGATGCCGGAACCCTCCGGGTGGACCTCCAGCACGTCAGGGTGGCTGACCAATCCCCCCTGGTGCAGTGCTCGCGATGCTTGGCTTACGGCCATAGCAGGCGGTACTGTAGCGAGGCGGAGGATGCTTGCAGCCACTGCGGAGGCCCACACCTAAAGTCGGAGTGTGCTGGCTACAAGGCGGGGACAGCGGCATCATGCCGCAACTGTAAAAAGGCGGGCATTGAGATGATGAGCCACAATGCCTTTAGTAAGGAGTGTACGATCAGGGGAAAGTGGGACGAGATTGCGAGGTCGGCAACCGCGTATTGCTGACCTTGCAATCAGCGTGTACCACGGATTGGGGCTGAGCCGTGGGTGACCGCATTAACCCAGACATACAACTTTACTTGTATAAGTGAAAATTGTTATGTAAACAGGGTAGCTGTGTCAGGGTGGACACTGCGGCTGGGTCCCAATTTTGGTACAAATCGTATAGAAAGCACTAAGACGGTGAATGGGGATGTTCCCTTTTATAAAAATGTTAATATGACAACATTATTTGATAATGCTTGCATATTAAATAGTAGATAATTATAAAATGTACTGCAAAAAGGAGAACATCCCCATTGTGGTAAGGTAATGGTATTAAGGCAATGATGTTTTATAAGTGATAATGTAATAGAAGAACAAAAATCATAAATTGTAAAATGGAAATATTAGAATGTATATATAATAAAATAGGATATAGTAAAGAAAATCAACAAATGTAAAAGAAACATCAAAAAAAAAGAAAACTGTACAATTGTAATATTAGTATGTATATATAATAAAAATAAGGAAATAAAAAAGCAAATTAAGAAAGGTAAAAGAAATATCAAAGCACCTTGTGAAAACTTTATTTTCCCTTGTAATTACACATTGACAATAAGAAACAAAGCGAGCCATATGAAAAAGATAGAAAAAAGATCAAAATAGATAGACGAGCAACCCACCCGTATAGAGCAAAAGATGACGCATGAACTAGAAGTATGAAGAATGAAAGTACGAGAGGCATGCAAGCGAGAACTAGTATGAAAGAGAAGAAGCTAATATAGGCTCTGATTAAGTCAGAGGGTGCAGTATAAAAAAAAAAAAAAAAAAAAAAAAAAAAAAAAAAAAAAAAAAAAAAAAACCTAACCTAACCTAACCTAACCTAACCTAACCTAACCTAACCTAACCTAACCTAACCTAACCTAACCTAACCTAACCTAACCTAACCTAACCTAACCTAACCTAACCTAACCTAACCTAACCTAACCTAACCTAACCTAACCTAACCTAACCTAACCTAACCTAACCTAACCTAACCTAACCGAAATTTTTGCTCTCAATAGTTGAATATAGTCCTGTTCTTGCATACTAATTTGCTTTTTGGTACCTAAATAAGTATAATACAGTCGTTTCCAGCCATTTTTGTAAGAGATTTCACTCAGAAATACCGTATTTTCTAATTTGATAAATTCTATCCAATTTTACACCTGTTTTTGGCTCCTTGTACTTTTATCTTCGTTTCTTTGCATCCTGAAACTATTGTTTCACCTTCATTTCACTGTTCCGCGTCGATTAGCATCGATTCCCGCCGCAAATCGGCAAAAACCGACTCTCCACACCTGAAAAAGACATTTTAAAATTACATATTTTACATTTTCGGTCACCACCCAAATTTTTTCTTCCAAAGTAGTTCTGTTTTACTAGCTTTTGTCTGCCTCCCGACGCGCCGCGTCGTTTGACGTATCGTTTGTTGAAATCGGTCCAGTAGTTTTCGAATTATTCACATCTTTGTACCTACCATAGCAACAAAAGTCTTCATAGTAGGCGATTTACGTGTGTTGATACGAAATTTTTGCTCTCAATAGTTGAATATAGTCCTGTTCTTGCATACTAATTTGCTTTTTGGTACCTAAATAAGTATAATACAGTCGTTTCCAGCCAGTTTTGTAAGAGATTTCACTCAGAAATACCGTATTTTCTAATTTGATAAATTCTATCCAATTTTACACCTGTTTTTGGCTCCTTGTACTTTTATCTTCGTTTCTTTGCATCCTGAAACTATTGTTTCACCTTCATTTCACTGTTCCGCGTCGATTAGCATCGATTCCCGCCGCAAATCGGCAAAAACCGACTCTCCACACCTGAAAAAGACATTTTAAAATTACATATTTTACATTTTCGGTCACCACCCAAATTTTTTCTTCCAAAGTAGTTCTGTTTTACTAGCTTTTGTCTGCCTCCCGACGCGCCGCGTCGTTTGACGTATCGTTTGTTGAAATCGGTCCAGTAGTTTTCGAATTATTCACATCTTTGTACCTACCATAGCAACAAAAGTCTTCATAGTAGGCGATTTACGTGTGTTGATACGAAATTTTTGCTCTCAATAGTTGAATATAGTCCTGTTCTTGCATACTAATTTGCTTTTTGGTACCTAAATAAGTATAATACAGTCGTTTCCAGCCAGTTTTGTAAGAGATTTCACTCAGAAATACCGTATTTTCTAATTTGATAAATTCTATCCAATTTTACACCTGTTTTTGGCTCCTTGTACTTTTATCTTCGTTTCTTTGCATCCTGAAACTATTGTTTCACCTTCATTTCACTGTTCCGCGTCGATTAGCATCGATTCCCGCCGCAAATCGGCAAAAACCGACTCTCCACACCTGAAAAAGACATTTTAAAATTACATATTTTACATTTTCGGTCACCACCCAAATTTTTTCTTCCAAAGTAGTTCTGTTTTACTAGCTTTTGTCTGCCTCCCGACGCGCCGCGTCGTTTGACGTATCGTTTGTTGAAATCGGTCCAGTAGTTTTCGAATTATTCACATCTTTGTACCTACCATAGCAACAAAAGTCTTCATAGTAGGCGATTTACGTGTGTTGATACGAAATTTTTGCTCTCAATAGTTGAATATAGTCCTGTTCTTGCATACTAATTTGCTTTTTGGTACCTAAATAAGTATAATACAGTCGTTTCCAGCCAGTTTTGTAAGAGATTTCACTCAGAAATACCGTATTTTCTAATTTGATAAATTCTATCCAATTTTACACCTGTTTTTGGCTCCTTGTACTTTTATCTTCGTTTCTTTGCATCCTGAAACTATTGTTTCACCTTCATTTCACTGTTCCGCGTCGATTAGCATCGATTCCCGCCGCAAATCGGCAAAAACCGACTCTCCACACCTGAAAAAGACATTTTAAAATTACATATTTTACATTTTCGGTCACCACCCAAATTTTTTCTTCCAAAGTAGTTCTGTTTTACTAGCTTTTGTCTGCCTCCCGACGCGCCGCGTCGTTTGACGTATCGTTTGTTGAAATCGGTCCAGTAGTTTTCGAATTATTCACATCTTTGTACCTACCATAGCAACAAAAGTCTTCATAGTAGGCGATTTACGTGTGTTGATACGAAATTTTTGCTCTCAATAGTTGAATATAGTCCTGTTCTTGCATACTAATTTGCTTTTTGGTACCTAAATAAGTATAATACAGTCGTTTCCAGCCATTTTTGTAAGAGATTTCACTCAGAAATACCGTATTTTCTAATTTGATAAATTCTATCCAATTTTACACCTGTTTTTGGCTCCTTGTACTTTTATCTTCGTTTCTTTGCATCCTGAAACTATTGTTTCACCTTCATTTCACTGTTCCGCGTCGATTAGCATCGATTCCCGCCGCAAATCGGCAAAAACCGACTCTCCACACCTGAAAAAGACATTTTAAAATTACATATTTTACATTTTCGGTCACCACCCAAATTTTTTCTTCCAAAGTAGTTCTGTTTTACTAGCTTTTGTCTGCCTCCCGACGCGCCGCGTCGTTTGACGTATCGTTTGTTGAAATCGGTCCAGTAGTTTTCGAATTATTCACATCTTTGTACCTACCATAGCAACAAAAGTCTTCATAGTAGGCGATTTACGTGTGTTGATACGAAATTTTTGCTCTCAATAGTTGAATATAGTCCTGTTCTTGCATACTAATTTGCTTTTTGGTACCTAAATAAGTATAATACAGTCGTTTCCAGCCATTTTTGTAAGAGATTTCACTCAGAAATACCGTATTTTCTAATTTGATAAATTCTATCCAATTTTACACCTGTTTTTGGCTCCTTGTACTTTTATCTTCGTTTCTTTGCATCCTGAAACTATTGTTTCACCTTCATTTCACTGTTCCGCGTCGATTAGCATCGATTCCCGCCGCAAATCGGCAAAAACCGACTCTCCACACCTGAAAAAGACATTTTAAAATTACATATTTTACATTTTCGGTCACCACCCAAATTTTTTCTTCCAAAGTAGTTCTGTTTTACTAGCTTTTGTCTGCCTCCCGACGCGCCGCGTCGTTTGACGTATCGTTTGTTGAAATCGGTCCAGTAGTTTTCGAATTATTCACATCTTTGTACCTACCATAGCAACAAAAGTCTTCATAGTAGGCGATTTACGTGTGTTGATACGAAATTTTTGCTCTCAATAGTTGAATATAGTCCTGTTCTTGCATACTAATTTGCTTTTTGGTACCTAAATAAGTATAATACAGTCGTTTCCAGCCATTTTTGTAAGAGATTTCACTCAGAAATACCGTATTTTCTAATTTGATAAATTCTATCCAATTTTACACCTGTTTTTGGCTCCTTGTACTTTTATCTTCGTTTCTTTGCATCCTGAAACTATTGTTTCACCTTCATTTCACTGTTCCGCGTCGATTAGCATCGATTCCCGCCGCAAATCGGCAAAAACCGACTCTCCACACCTGAAAAAGACATTTTAAAATTACATATTTTACATTTTCGGTCACCACCCAAATTTTTTCTTCCAAAGTAGTTCTGTTTTACTAGCTTTTGTCTGCCTCCCGACGCGCCGCGTCGTTTGACGTATCGTTTGTTGAAATCGGTCCAGTAGTTTTCGAATTATTCACATCTTTGTACCTACCATAGCAACAAAAGTCTTCATAGTAGGCGATTTACGTGTGTTGATACGAAATTTTTGCTCTCAATAGTTGAATATAGTCCTGTTCTTGCATACTAATTTGCTTTTTGGTACCTAAATAAGTATAATACAGTCGTTTCCAGCCATTTTTGTAAGAGATTTCACTCAGAAATACCGTATTTTCTAATTTGATAAATTCTATCCAATTTTACACCTGTTTTTGGCTCCTTGTACTTTTATCTTCGTTTCTTTGCATCCTGAAACTATTGTTTCACCTTCATTTCACTGTTCCGCGTCGATTAGCATCGATTCCCGCCGCAAATCGGCAAAAACCGACTCTCCACACCTGAAAAAGACATTTTAAAATTACATATTTTACATTTTCGGTCACCACCCAAATTTTTTCTTCCAAAGTAGTTCTGTTTTACTAGCTTTTGTCTGCCTCCCGACGCGCCGCGTCGTTTGACGTATCGTTTGTTGAAATCGGTCCAGTAGTTTTCGAATTATTCACATCTTTGTACCTACCATAGCAACAAAAGTCTTCATAGTAGGCGATTTACGTGTGTTGATACGAAATTTTTGCTCTCAATAGTTGAATATAGTCCTGTTCTTGCATACTAATTTGCTTTTTGGTACCTAAATAAGTATAATACAGTCGTTTCCAGCCAGTTTTGTAAGAGATTTCACTCAGAAATACCGTATTTTCTAATTTGATAAATTCTATCCAATTTTACACCTGTTTTTGGCTCCTTGTACTTTTATCTTCGTTTCTTTGCATCCTGAAACTAT
The DNA here is from genome assembly GCA_963082605.1 of Rhodophaea formosa. Taxonomy (NCBI): domain Eukaryota; kingdom Metazoa; phylum Arthropoda; class Insecta; order Lepidoptera; family Pyralidae; genus Rhodophaea; species Rhodophaea formosa. The sequence continues at coordinate 14,216 of CAUJBE010000001.1, forward strand.
TGTTTCACCTTCATTTCACTGTTCCGCGTCGATTAGCATCGATTCCCGCCGCAAATCGGCAAAAACCGACTCTCCACACCTGAAAAAGACATTTTAAAATTACATATTTTACATTTTCGGTCACCACCCAAATTTTTTCTTCCAAAGTAGTTCTGTTTTACTAGCTTTTGTCTGCCTCCCGACGCGCCGCGTCGTTTGACGTATCGTTTGTTGAAATCGGTCCAGTAGTTTTCGAATTATTCACATCTTTGTACCTACCATAGCAACAAAAGTCTTCATAGTAGGCGATTTACGTGTGTTGATACGAAATTTTTGCTCTCAATAGTTGAATATAGTCCTGTTCTTGCATACTAATTTGCTTTTTGGTACCTAAATAAGTATAATACAGTCGTTTCCAGCCAGTTTTGTAAGAGATTTCACTCAGAAATACCGTATTTTCTAATTTGATAAATTCTATCCAATTTTACACCTGTTTTTGGCTCCTTGTACTTTTATCTTCGTTTCTTTGCATCCTGAAACTATTGTTTCACCTTCATTTCACTGTTCCGCGTCGATTAGCATCGATTCCCGCCGCAAATCGGCAAAAACCGACTCTCCACACCTGAAAAAGACATTTTAAAATTACATATTTTACATTTTCGGTCACCACCCAAATTTTTTCTTCCAAAGTAGTTCTGTTTTACTAGCTTTTGTCTGCCTCCCGACGCGCCGCGTCGTTTGACGTATCGTTTGTTGAAATCGGTCCAGTAGTTTTCGAATTATTCACATCTTTGTACCTACCATAGCAACAAAAGTCTTCATAGTAGGCGATTTACGTGTGTTGATACGAAATTTTTGCTCTCAATAGTTGAATATAGTCCTGTTCTTGCATACTAATTTGCTTTTTGGTACCTAAATAAGTATAATACAGTCGTTTCCAGCCATTTTTGTAAGAGATTTCACTCAGAAATACCGTATTTTCTAATTTGATAAATTCTATCCAATTTTACACCTGTTTTTGGCTCCTTGTACTTTTATCTTCGTTTCTTTGCATCCTGAAACTATTGTTTCACCTTCATTTCACTGTTCCGCGTCGATTAGCATCGATTCCCGCCGCAAATCGGCAAAAACCGACTCTCCACACCTGAAAAAGACATTTTAAAATTACATATTTTACATTTTCGGTCACCACCCAAATTTTTTCTTCCAAAGTAGTTCTGTTTTACTAGCTTTTGTCTGCCTCCCGACGCGCCGCGTCGTTTGACGTATCGTTTGTTGAAATCGGTCCAGTAGTTTTCGAATTATTCACATCTTTGTACCTACCATAGCAACAAAAGTCTTCATAGTAGGCGATTTACGTGTGTTGATACGAAATTTTTGCTCTCAATAGTTGAATATAGTCCTGTTCTTGCATACTAATTTGCTTTTTGGTACCTAAATAAGTATAATACAGTCGTTTCCAGCCAGTTTTGTAAGAGATTTCACTCAGAAATACCGTATTTTCTAATTTGATAAATTCTATCCAATTTTACACCTGTTTTTGGCTCCTTGTACTTTTATCTTCGTTTCTTTGCATCCTGAAACTATTGTTTCACCTTCATTTCACTGTTCCGCGTCGATTAGCATCGATTCCCGCCGCAAATCGGCAAAAACCGACTCTCCACACCTGAAAAAGACATTTTAAAATTACATATTTTACATTTTCGGTCACCACCCAAATTTTTTCTTCCAAAGTAGTTCTGTTTTACTAGCTTTTGTCTGCCTCCCGACGCGCCGCGTCGTTTGACGTATCGTTTGTTGAAATCGGTCCAGTAGTTTTCGAATTATTCACATCTTTGTACCTACCATAGCAACAAAAGTCTTCATAGTAGGCGATTTACGTGTGTTGATACGAAATTTTTGCTCTCAATAGTTGAATATAGTCCTGTTCTTGCATACTAATTTGCTTTTTGGTACCTAAATAAGTATAATACAGTCGTTTCCAGCCAGTTTTGTAAGAGATTTCACTCAGAAATACCGTATTTTCTAATTTGATAAATTCTATCCAATTTTACACCTGTTTTTGGCTCCTTGTACTTTTATCTTCGTTTCTTTGCATCCTGAAACTATTGTTTCACCTTCATTTCACTGTTCCGCGTCGATTAGCATCGATTCCCGCCGCAAATCGGCAAAAACCGACTCTCCACACCTGAAAAAGACATTTTAAAATTACATATTTTACATTTTCGGTCACCACCCAAATTTTTTCTTCCAAAGTAGTTCTGTTTTACTAGCTTTTGTCTGCCTCCCGACGCGCCGCGTCGTTTGACGTATCGTTTGTTGAAATCGGTCCAGTAGTTTTCGAATTATTCACATCTTTGTACCTACCATAGCAACAAAAGTCTTCATAGTAGGCGATTTACGTGTGTTGATACGAAATTTTTGCTCTCAATAGTTGAATATAGTCCTGTTCTTGCATACTAATTTGCTTTTTGGTACCTAAATAAGTATAATACAGTCGTTTCCAGCCATTTTTGTAAGAGATTTCACTCAGAAATACCGTATTTTCTAATTTGATAAATTCTATCCAATTTTACACCTGTTTTTGGCTCCTTGTACTTTTATCTTCGTTTCTTTGCATCCTGAAACTATTGTTTCACCTTCATTTCACTGTTCCGCGTCGATTAGCATCGATTCCCGCCGCAAATCGGCAAAAACCGACTCTCCACACCTGAAAAAGACATTTTAAAATTACATATTTTACATTTTCGGTCACCACCCAAATTTTTTCTTCCAAAGTAGTTCTGTTTTACTAGCTTTTGTCTGCCTCCCGACGCGCCGCGTCGTTTGACGTATCGTTTGTTGAAATCGGTCCAGTAGTTTTCGAATTATTCACATCTTTGTACCTACCATAGCAACAAAAGTCTTCATAGTAGGCGATTTACGTGTGTTGATACGAAATTTTTGCTCTCAATAGTTGAATATAGTCCTGTTCTTGCATACTAATTTGCTTTTTGGTACCTAAATAAGTATAATACAGTCGTTTCCAGCCATTTTTGTAAGAGATTTCACTCAGAAATACCGTATTTTCTAATTTGATAAATTCTATCCAATTTTACACCTGTTTTTGGCTCCTTGTACTTTTATCTTCGTTTCTTTGCATCCTGAAACTATTGTTTCACCTTCATTTCACTGTTCCGCGTCGATTAGCATCGATTCCCGCCGCAAATCGGCAAAAACCGACTCTCCACACCTGAAAAAGACATTTTAAAATTACATATTTTACATTTTCGGTCACCACCCAAATTTTTTCTTCCAAAGTAGTTCTGTTTTACTAGCTTTTGTCTGCCTCCCGACGCGCCGCGTCGTTTGACGTATCGTTTGTTGAAATCGGTCCAGTAGTTTTCGAATTATTCACATCTTTGTACCTACCATAGCAACAAAAGTCTTCATAGTAGGCGATTTACGTGTGTTGATACGAAATTTTTGCTCTCAATAGTTGAATATAGTCCTGTTCTTGCATACTAATTTGCTTTTTGGTACCTAAATAAGTATAATACAGTCGTTTCCAGCCATTTTTGTAAGAGATTTCACTCAGAAATACCGTATTTTCTAATTTGATAAATTCTATCCAATTTTACACCTGTTTTTGGCTCCTTGTACTTTTATCTTCGTTTCTTTGCATCCTGAAACTATTGTTTCACCTTCATTTCACTGTTCCGCGTCGATTAGCATCGATTCCCGCCGCAAATCGGCAAAAACCGACTCTCCACACCTGAAAAAGACATTTTAAAATTACATATTTTACATTTTCGGTCACCACCCAAATTTTTTCTTCCAAAGTAGTTCTGTTTTACTAGCTTTTGTCTGCCTCCCGACGCGCCGCGTCGTTTGACGTATCGTTTGTTGAAATCGGTCCAGTAGTTTTCGAATTATTCACATCTTTGTACCTACCATAGCAACAAAAGTCTTCATAGTAGGCGATTTACGTGTGTTGATACGAAATTTTTGCTCTCAATAGTTGAATATAGTCCTGTTCTTGCATACTAATTTGCTTTTTGGTACCTAAATAAGTATAATACAGTCGTTTCCAGCCAGTTTTGTAAGAGATTTCACTCAGAAATACCGTATTTTCTAATTTGATAAATTCTATCCAATTTTACACCTGTTTTTGGCTCCTTGTACTTTTATCTTCGTTTCTTTGCATCCTGAAACTATTGTTTCACCTTCATTTCACTGTTCCGCGTCGATTAGCATCGATTCCCGCCGCAAATCGGCAAAAACCGACTCTCCACACCTGAAAAAGACATTTTAAAATTACATATTTTACATTTTCGGTCACCACCCAAATTTTTTCTTCCAAAGTAGTTCTGTTTTACTAGCTTTTGTCTGCCTCCCGACGCGCCGCGTCGTTTGACGTATCGTTTGTTGAAATCGGTCCAGTAGTTTTCGAATTATTCACATCTTTGTACCTACCATAGCAACAAAAGTCTTCATAGTAGGCGATTTACGTGTGTTGATACGAAATTTTTGCTCTCAATAGTTGAATATAGTCCTGTTCTTGCATACTAATTTGCTTTTTGGTACCTAAATAAGTATAATACAGTCGTTTCCAGCCAGTTTTGTAAGAGATTTCACTCAGAAATACCGTATTTTCTAATTTGATAAATTCTATCCAATTTTACACCTGTTTTTGGCTCCTTGTACTTTTATCTTCGTTTCTTTGCATCCTGAAACTATTGTTTCACCTTCATTTCACTGTTCCGCGTCGATTAGCATCGATTCCCGCCGCAAATCGGCAAAAACCGACTCTCCACACCTGAAAAAGACATTTTAAAATTACATATTTTACATTTTCGGTCACCACCCAAATTTTTTCTTCCAAAGTAGTTCTGTTTTACTAGCTTTTGTCTGCCTCCCGACGCGCCGCGTCGTTTGACGTATCGTTTGTTGAAATCGGTCCAGTAGTTTTCGAATTATTCACATCTTTGTACCTACCATAGCAACAAAAGTCTTCATAGTAGGCGATTTACGTGTGTTGATACGAAATTTTTGCTCTCAATAGTTGAATATAGTCCTGTTCTTGCATACTAATTTGCTTTTTGGTACCTAAATAAGTATAATACAGTCGTTTCCAGCCATTTTTGTAAGAGATTTCACTCAGAAATACCGTATTTTCTAATTTGATAAATTCTATCCAATTTTACACCTGTTTTTGGCTCCTTGTACTTTTATCTTCGTTTCTTTGCATCCTGAAACTATTGTTTCACCTTCATTTCACTGTTCCGCGTCGATTAGCATCGATTCCCGCCGCAAATCGGCAAAAACCGACTCTCCACACCTGAAAAAGACATTTTAAAATTACATATTTTACATTTTCGG
>CAUJBE010000002.1:0-32880 GCA_963082605.1 Rhodophaea formosa
ACAGACACTTTGTGAGCTCTTACTTTGGCCCTCATTACTGTATTTTCTTTTCCTGTGTGGGACACACAAATGCAATGGTCACACTCGCATAAACACATTTGTAAATACTTATTAGTCAATACTGCTGATGTATCAGCAAAACCAAACAGACTGTGGTCTGTGAAAACTGTTTTTAAACCCATTAATTTGCCTATGATTGAGACTTCATGTCCCATAACACTGAAAGCAGAATGACCATGAATGATTTCTATACACTCTCGTATCAGAATGTACCGGACTAACGCGACATGGGCTATCATGGTCGGGAGCACGCACTGAGCGTACATTACCGTTACAGGTAAGTAGTAAACTTTAAGTCCCCCAGTGAGGTACCGAATACCGACCCTCTCTCCATACGAGTGTGTGATGACAATAACTTTGTGTCCTCGTTTTATCAAACATTGTGAAAGATTGTAGATATGCTCTTCCACTCCTCCTGTGTTCGGGTAGAAAAAATCTGAGGCCATGCAAATAACATGCCGCTTTCGCGATTCCTGTAAAAAAGCAAGTTTCTAGTTAACCATCGAAAGTAAAGTGTTACTTTAACTCAGAAAAATATATGTGATTACGGGCACTTACCGTTTGGACACTCATTTGTTAGGAATATATTTTAATATCTGTAATAAATAGTGTAATATTATTATGAATCATGAAAAGATAAAAATCTTGTCCGTGTTGATAACAACATCGTCAAATTAATACAAAACTGACGAGGTGACAGTGACATTTTTATTTTTTCCACGGAAGTAGGTACCTACGATTTTTTCATTACTTACACCCATATTCTTAGACATTACCAAAACACTCACTTGACTCAGGCTTACTGAAGGTTGCCTTAAGAGCATCCTCAGCTTCTCCCTTAAATTTGTATTCTCAGTCGCATACTCACCATTATCTTGAGGAACCTCCAGTAAGAATAACTTGAGGAATGACGTCACCGTTTCGTTTCGTTAGGTTTGTACCCCGAGGCCATATTTAACTTTTTTAATTTCTCTGGCTGTGGATGCAAGTCTTTTTACTAAAATATTTGATAGATTACGATGAAAGTTGCCATTGTTAAAAAAACTATTTATTTTGGGGAGCTAGACCAAGATGAGAGTCTGTCTTTACAACATAACATAATACTGTCTATAGTTTTTTTTTAAGCGTTGTTAAGAAACCATTTTTTTAAGTAGTTAGAAATATTTATTTTTACAGTGCAGGCTACGTTACTTACAGGATGTTATAGATTATAACATATATCATACGTATAAATTTTTCCAGTACTTACTACCAATCATAAATCCATTTATTATAACGTTTATGTACACTAGATATCACCTGTTATACAAGTCATTTAGTATACATGCCAAAAATTATACCAATCAAAAAGAATAATATAGTCTGGCCAACGAAAGCTGAACCTCGCAAAATGCCGGAAATTTAAAAATTCACGAGCGAGCAATAGTCTACAGTAGGACAAAATAGTTTTGATACTTATTACATACTTATTTTGGAATTAATGATAATGTATTATAGTACTTTATGTAACTGTTAAGTATTAGGGGTCCGTAAAATACGAATCACATAGTGACGATGACATAAGTTTTTTAAAGACTAATTACGAACAGTTGCATACAATACTTTATCTAAAAACACACTATAAGTGTCTATTATGTTTCAGAAACTGTTCTAAAAACTTTTTCATATGTACTTCATTCTTTATCTGGCAACAAATTGTTGGTTATGTTCGCTGCCCTGTAGAGAATTTTGGGTAGAGTACATAGCTGTTTCCTCATCACTTTTTTAATTCACTTTCATTACCAATAAATCAATCTATTTCGCAATGCAAATGCAAAAAGTCATCTCATCAATACGTACAATTTTTCTACGGAAAGATCAAAAAAAATATATAAGAATATTCTTTTAAGTCCATAATAAAAAAAAGACAGTGCCTGAATTTAATTTATTTTAGAATTTTTTTCTTTTTTCATTTTTCTTTGTTCAAAGCCTTGTTTACGAGTATCAAAAACACATGGGTGAAATAAAATTAGGAATTGACAACTGTAAACTCGAAAAACGACGGGGTTCAGCTTTCGCTGGCCAGACTTTATTTGAAAAAATATATCAATAAAAAAAATTATCACTCGAATTGTATATGAGAAGGAAGCGAGCGACGACCTCGGGTATGAAAGTGACTGGTTTGGATACGCGACTTGGTAACAAAAGGTAGGTTAGGTTATGGTTACATATAAACCACCATATGAGCGAGCGAGCCAAGTGAGCGAACGACGACTGCGTGCGAAAGCGTTTGGTTTGGATACTGACTTGCTAACATAAGATAGATTGGGTTATGGTGACACATAGGCCACCATACACAGCGAGCGACGTCCTAGGTGCAAAATACGCGACTTGGTCAAAGAAGGTAGATTAGGTTCTTTAAAAAGTAATAAAATATTTTTTTAAGAATGTATTGAGAATCCTCTACCAAATATAAAGTTATATATATATACGTATCAACAAATCGATTTGTTATATTGTATAGTGACAAAACGGTATATGAAAGGTTTGTAATGTTGAATAATTGTTATAACAATAGATTTTTTTACATTATTTTTATCTTGATATATCATTATACTGACCAAAATTATATTTCTTTGGTATTTATCTTAAAACATATCTATTTTGTGTCATTAGACTTACCCGTTACGTACGGTTAGCTACTTTCAGGAAAGTTAAATTATGATTATGGCAACTTTTTGCCATGAACGTTGAACTGTCAAGATTTAAGCAAGTGGCGGCATTTGTTTTTGTTCGTTTACTGTGTCTTCTCGTTTAATCAAAAGTTTTTGGCGATAAGTTAGTTACAAGTTTAAAACGATAATAATGGCAGGTCGTCAGTTTTTCTCGGAAAGTGAAAAAACCTGCCTTCAGGAACTAATTTTTAAATATAAATTGAATTTATTTACTACATTTAGCCCAGGGAACCCCGCTGCAAAAAAAACAGCTTGGGCACATCTTACTGAAGAATATAATTCGATTGAATCAAATACAAAAGTAAGTGTATCCTTTTATCATGATATAACATGTTATTTGCGAAAAATACTGTATGTTTATTTAATTATTGCTAGTTGTATTATGTAAAAGTTTGTTAAAATATAGTTCAATGAAAATGTACGTATAACTCTAACTGATAACTGAACTAGACAAAAAAGGAAAATTAAGTACATATTTATTAGTTCTCATAAAAATAACAGATTGACACATGTATTTGTTATAAAATATCATAACACAAGTCTTACTAAAGAAATTACTTTGGGGCTAGCTCAATCTGTGTGATTTGTCCGTATATATTTATTTATTATCATAACAGATAGTAAATTTAATAGCAACAATATTCATTTCAGAGGACAGAAGCCCAGCTAAAGAAATGTTGGGATAATATTAAAACGCGACGCAAACAAGCCTTGGCACAGGAAAAAAAAGAGAGGATGAGGACTGGCGGTGGATTCTATGGACCAGGTCCGTCAAACGCCCCAGAAGACATGGTGTTAGACTCTGTGGCCACTGAACTGAATTATGCTGTTGATAGCGATACAGTTCTTCCAGAAGGTGAATATGTTATAATAAAAAAAATAACGTCAGTTGATACCTAATTTAGTTATCCACGTATAAATTTTTTTATCTGTCGGTTTTCTCGTTTACGCTTATTTCGGAAATATTGGACGTACTCGAATATTTTTTTTTGTTATATAGCAGTTAAGCCTGGGCAAAATATCAATCATTATAAATAATTAATGACGCTTTAGCAAAAGTTGATCAGCTGGATGAGCATTTTTTGTTGAGGTATAAAAATCGAAGGTTTGGAAAACCTGATGCAGAATGCAGAACTAATATTTAATAATATAACAAAAAATTGTTGCACACTGCTACAAGTGTTTTCTTATGCAATATGTAACAAAAACCCTGTTCGATCCGATCGACACACACAACATACACAAGTGTCTACATTAGTTCGCATTTATACTACTACACCGGTGTCATAAAGTCCTTGCGAACCAAGTCGTGGGTCTCAGCTAGTGTGTGAATAAAATGTTATTTTTATTACAGTCTCCTTATCAAATACTAGTCAAGAGGGAATACCTGCCAGGGCATCCCAGTCAAATACAAGCCAGCTTCAATATACCTGGCAAAGCTATGAACACCCAAGCAACAGCTATCAAGAAATCCCAGATTTTGAGGTGGTAGCGGATGTGGAGGTGGTTAATAGTAAGTAAAAAAATATCTATGAAGCACTTCGTATCAGAAATGTATTATGTGAATAGTAGAAATTAATATATTATTTTTCTTACTTTCTAATAGCTCCTGTTCTTCCAACACCCCAGCCTGTGCGAACAAGTCGCTTGAGCACCGAGCATGAAGGTAATTTTGATTCCGTTCTTTATTTTGTTTTTTCGAGGAGTGTATAAAATATAATAACTATCTGTTATTTGTAGCTATACCACGGAGATCTCACGACCATGATTATGATCAAATATCTGCCCAGACTATAAGGCAAAATAGACGCATCTCTGACCCTGAAGGTAATTATTAATAACTATAGGTACTTACTTGTACCTTATAGCGTGTAATTTATACATTTGTAATTTTTATATTTGTATCTTGCACCGAGTTACTTTTTACCCATCTTAAAGTTTTATTAAGTAACAATTGATGTTATTAAAATATATAAACTGAAATATTTTTAGCAGGTATATTTTTTACCTTAATCTACTTATAATTCTCATCTGAGCCGCAAGAAGTCCGCTGCTGGACATAAGCCTCAATGGGTTACAAATGTTAAATAATTTTTCAAGTACATCTCTCTCATTTGCGAGGTTTTCTCGGTTGCATTCTCAGCTATGATGCGTCGGAGTCCGGGATGTGGCTACTATGACATCATTCATGCTGTAAAGATTTGGAAAAAGTTTTTACGGCCAGCTGCCTGCCTGACGCCAACTCTTTTTGGATAGTAAATAATAATACATTTTATAAATGAATGTATCATATTAAAGACTTCAATCATTCATGTAAATAAAAATAATGATATATCATTTGCTAAATGAACATATATTTCCAGCTACGACCCAGAGATCGGAATCACGCTGGTCAGACTACGGGGCTGGAGCATCTCGAACACCAGGTATGTTAGTCTTAAATTAATATTTTTTTACTTGTTTTTTGTTTTAATCTAGTAAAAACAGTACATTTTTACAATTTAGATTTAAACATATTTAATAGTCTTGTCACAACTAACAAGAGACATGTGGCATGTACGCATGAAAGTCACACTTAAGGCGAAGTGAGTTCACACACTAGCGCTTATTAGTAAAATTTTTGATTTTGTGCTCTTATTATATTTTATTTTGCGGTACTCTTCCCTAAATTTGTATGGAGACGAAATCCGTTCATTTTGTTCCCAATGATATAAGCTCTGTTTCCTGTGACTTCGTCTAACTGGGTTTTTTGTTTATGGATTTGCTATTCAGGACCCGGGAGGTCGACCCAAGCGCCATGCACACCTGGTCCCGACTTTCTCAGATGAGGATGCAACCGGAAATATGCTCTGATGACAAAGAAATTAATATCATCAAATATTTTTGCAGCGCTTGCCTTATATCTAATTAATAAAATGAACAAGGAAATGTTTAATATGTTACATAAATGATTGAAATTTTATAAAGAATAAAATTTTGTCTTCTTTTCGCTGATAATCTAATTGGTGAAAGAAAATTTATAAGCAGTCCAGTAGTTTTTGAATTTGGCCATTACACACAAATCTTTCCTCAGTCTAGGTTAAATAATCCTGGTCCCTTAGCAGTTAAAGTTTAAAAATATTATTTCACAATAATTTAATATTTCAGCTACTGCCAGGAACGTGCGAGCCCGCGTCATCTCTGATGAGTTTACTTTGCGGCAAGAAAAGTATGCACTTGCTAAAGGCAGAGAAGATGAGTTACATAGATTAAAAATTGAAGAACAAAAACTTCACATAAAGGCCGCCGAAGAAAATTATTTAAAGTGCAGAGTAGAAAGAGAGAGCGCTGAACAACTATTGAAATGTAATAAAGCAAAGAGGGAGGAAGCAGAATTGAGACTGAATTTATTTAAGAGGGATAATATGTAAAAAAATATTAAAATATACTAGGTGATAACCGCGGTTCCACGTAGGAAAAGTCAATTATTTTAAAAATAAATAAATATATACGGGCAAATCACACAGATTGAGCTAGCCCCAAAGTAAGTTCTTTAGTAAGACTTTCGGCTGTCCAAAACCAAAACCTAGCAAGGGACATTTTTAGTAAAATGCGTTTTCTAAAATCAATATTTCCAAAATTGTGAGCCGCGTCTAAGGCAAAAACAACTGTATTTCTATCTCAATTAGAACCAGAGTTATGAACATGCACAAACCTAGCAAGTGCGCTTCGTACTCGTAGATTACAAAATTAAAAAACTAGCAAGTAACATTTCCAAGTACAAAAACCTATTAAAAACGGTATATGCTAGGTTTTTGAATTTGTGATTGGACTTACTAGGATTTTGAATTTTAAATCGGTCTTTTACTACGGTTTTAAACTTGGAATGATCCCGTACTAGGTTTTTGGTTTACAAAATTACTGAAGTACCTATAGAATGAGATAATCAAATCGGGTCTATAATAAATAATAGTAAGTCAGTGTGAAATAGGCGCGCGAGACGGGGAGGGGGCTTTGCTCCCGCACCGAGTTCGGGTCGACTCGTTTCGACTCGCTCAAGTCGCTCGTTTAGTTAGCGTCGTCGGAGCCGCGCGTGCGTGTTGTTTTCGATGAGAATAATTTTGTTTATGTAACTGTTAATTTCCGTGTGGTTCCCAGCAGAGTAGAATAGGACCACTCCAAGTCTTCCCGTAGATGTCGTAGAAGGCGACTTAGGAAACCCAAGCTAAACAAAGCTTATAATCATCAAAGAGACCTCTCCAACCCGTCTGGCCAGCGTGGAGAGTGTAGGCCAAATCCTCTAGACTGCTCAGGATAATACTTATATATGGCTCTAATAGTACAGAGAGGGTCGTGCTCCTGCAGTGGAGACTATAAAAGACCCGATGATGATGAACTGTTAAGTAATAAGGGTCCTTAAAATACGAATGTGGGTTTATGAAACGAGTCGCAGGCGAGTTTCATAATAAGATCACATGAGTATTTTAAGAACTTATTACGAACAGTTGTATACAATACTTTATCTACAAACACACCATAAAGTGTCTATAATGTTTCAGAAACTGTTCTAAAAACTTTTTCATTTGTACCTACTATATTGTTGACTTATCTGGCAACAAATTGTTGATTATGTTCACTGCCCTGTCACGAAAAACGTTTCGTAATGAAAATACGTACAAACATAATTTTCTATTGTGTTATGATGTGCTAAGTTGATTATGTATCTCATGTTTGTCTATGATTAAACCATTTTATTTTAAGCTAGTTGATTTTTATTATCGTTATGCTTCTTACTGGGTTGAAATATGGCATAAGATGATAAAAAAATAAAGAACCTAATTAAGGAACATAGCTAGTGCATTTGCTAGATTTTCAATGTTAGATCCAATACAGTTAGGTAACTGTTTTGGAATTGGTTTCTGTATAGGTTCATAGAAACCAATTCAAAACCCTAGGTAGAGACCTTACTAGGTTTTTGCTATTGGTTTGGTATCTTACATAACTTGAAGTATCTAAAAACGTCATTAGCAAGGCACATAAAACTTGTTATAATACACTTATGTTCAATTTAACTATTTCGTATAGTAAAACAACTCATAATTATTCATATGAAAACAAGAAAGGCATAAAAAAGTAGTTTTATTCTAAATGGCAGAAGAAAATATTTCATGTCTTCTCCTGTAAAATTTAGTCAGATGCACTTGCTAGGCTTACGATACTATATTTTATAACAAATATATATATATATAGATAAACATCCAAGACCCTTGTCAATCTGAAAAAGATCATTTTTCATCATCCCGGGGATCGAACCCGGGACCATCCGTGTCACAGGCCGGCCTGTGACCGCTGCGCCACGGAGCTCGTCCAAGGAACATATGTCCTTTTCTTAAGACATCATTAGACAAATATAACAATATACCTTACTTCTCTTCGCTAGCCTAGAATATTTCAAAAGAAAATACATCGAATCAAGTATTGTTTTTTTTTGTGTTTTATTCACCCCTCTTGTTTTTCTCTTTTTCCTCCTACATACACCCTTACTTTAAATTCAATATCTCATCAAAATTTGTTTATGTTGATGGGCTGAGTCACCTCTTAAAGTTTGTGTATTGAATTTAAAATAAGGGTGTATGTATATATGTATGGATAAATAATAAATATATGGCTATCCTTTAATTAAATAACTAGTTATAAATTAACCATATTTATTTCAAAGAATTGTGATATAACTAAAATTTTAATTTTCATACACCACATATTTTAAATCTGAATATATTTATTACTTAAGTATTTTTACATGACATACTATGAACTTATCAAATATGTATCCTATATTACATGATGTATTGTAGTTATTATAATATTTCGGAAATGTAAACAATAATTTCTTAGCGAAACTCCGAGGCATCTCGATTGAGCTGCATGCGACCGGCATACACACTCAAAAGAGATAGATTTATATTGACACAAGTTTTCGCCTACAGCTTTGTTCGTGTTAATGACGATCCCTCAGAAACAATATTTTTTCGGGATGAAATGAGATAATATGGTCCTTTTCTATACCACACTGTTTTTTTGCATAGACATTGTCTCTATGCAAAATTACATGATAAATGGTTCAAGCGTGAAAGCCGTAGATAACAAACAAACTCACTTTGGCATGTATATAAAATAAGTTAAGATTACATATTTACATTATACAAGATGTAAATAAACCTTATATACGATTCAGCCCGACAGTCTAAATAACTTTTCCTATGGGTAAATCTCGGGTAAATGCAAAATGATGTTAAATTTAAAAAAAATACATACTATCACGTCTTTTTCTCCCTTGGGGGTAGACAGAGCCCAGGTCTATAAAACCTAAAGGCCAAGATTAGCAAGATGGTAGGCTTGAAAAAAAAACTACATTTCCATACTAAAGTTTTAAGTCAGCTAAGAAATTTATATGGAAATATATATATATTATCCAATACTAGTCCCATAGGAAAAGTTGTTCATATTGACAGGCTGAATCGCCCATTTAAGGATCGGACAGGGTTTAAGATAAGTTAGAAGCTTAATTTTCAGGCTTGACCAATCATACCATAAATAAAAAAAACCTGTGTCACTAGAGATGTTTTGAGATTGTTTGATAACTATATCTAAATCTATTGATCTATTTCAGTAGTTAAGAGGAAATAAGAACATATACAAATACATGTAGGTGTAAATCTACATACTTTGAATACATAAACGCTGAAAACAAACTGTGCTTTTTGGTAACTTAAATACAAGTAGAAATTTCTTAATAACCTAAATCAGCTTTGATTGCTATATTAATACATATTAATTAATGAAAATCATTAATAATTAAAATGTCTAGCAATAAAAGCTGCTCTTATTATACTGCCACGTTCGTTGTCTCTGACAACATCTACAGGAACTTCTTCTACTGGTGCAGGATCAGGCATTGTTTCACGAGTCAAAACAGAAATATTATGCAGTATTGCACAAGCTACTATTATGTTAGGCACATTGGTGATTTTATTTTGTAGTTTTTTGCCTAAGCAATAAAAACGTCGTTTTAAAACACCGTTTAGCCTCTCTATAATATTCCTTGTGCTTATATGTGCCCTATTGTAGCGCAGCTGGGGTATTGTCGTGGGATTTAAGACCGGTGTGTACATATAATTGGTTTGTGCATAGCCACTATCTCCAATCAAAATACCTTGCAGTTCTCCTTCCTCAAATCGTAGACAGCAACGACTGCTAGCAAATATTCTTGAATCGTGAACAGATCCAGGCCAGCGTGCAACAATGTCGTATATTTCCATATGGGGGCCGCAAACTATCTGCACATTTATAGAAAAATCCCTTTTCCTGTTGCGAAAAGCCTCTCCATTCTCTCTTCTTGGGTTTTTTATATTTACATGTGTGCAGTCTATGCAACCAATAGCCCCTGGGAATCCTGCTATTTGATAAAATTTTTGAGTTATCACTCTTCTTTCGGTTGGAGTAGGGAAGTTTATAAATTGTCCAACTTTTGATGCCAGCTTTCTTGATATTCTTGCGACTATTTTGGAAACTGTTGGCTGACTCAGTTTTGCTAAGTCGCCGCAATCGATCTGAAAAGAATCAGGTAGAGAAATTACTATGATGAACAAAAAAATGAGAGAAAAAGGCAGTAAGTAGATAAATTTACACATAGATCAAAATCAGAATTAGAATTTTATCTGCTTGAAATATGGTTTGGTAGTTTGTACAGTAAATAAGTATTTGTATCACTTATTTTGCCTATAAGTGTGGCGACCAAATATTAAATAGAAATAGCTCCAAATAATTTTCTACATTTTTATTTAATTAATTGATATTTAGGTATTTAATATTTAAAAAAAAAATTCATAGCGGTAATATATCTTACCCTTTCAGTCAAATGGTTCCAGTAAAAAGTACTAAAAATATTAATCAAAATAGAATTACATCCATGTAAGTATTTTATTAATTAACCTATTCTATGTTACTGAATGAAAACACCTATCTACCAGTTAGCTAGGCATTCAATTTATTTCTTGGAAGTTGCTTAATATCTGCAAGAAGAGCATTAAATAGTCTCCCACACATAGCAGAACAACTTTTTTGGTACAATTTTGTGCGTGCGACACCATGAACAGAATTAAATCACTTACCTGAAATAGCCCAGATGCATAAAACTTTAATGCGACCAGCAACTGCATCAGCGGGGATACTGGTAGCCCTCTGTAGTTAATATTTTCTTCCAACTCTATTAAAGGTAAAATTGTATGAAGAACAACATTTTTCCTGAAGCGAAATCGATCACGAAATTGCTCTTCGTCGTAATACTCCATTGGATTGGACGCATCACGTATATACCGTCGGGATATATAATCGTACGGATTATCGTAGACATATTCAATGAAATCTTCAAAATCAGACATATTCGCGGAAAATAAAATCTAAAAATTTCACAAGCACAACTATGTCTGACATGTAAAGCGTCAATAATTGTGTCTGCTGGTGTTCAAGGGTCCCTTAAGGTAGCTCGCGACCTACCTTATATTTGACGTTTGCTTCCCAACCTTGAGTAAGGAACAACGTTGATTCAAGGAAGTTTATACCGACTAAGAATACCAAATTGTTGGAGTACGGTTGAGTCAAGTCGAGGAAATCGCGAAATAATGTCTAAGAATATGGGTGTGACACCCATATTCTTAGACATTACCAAAACACTCACTTGACTCAGGCTTACTGAAGGTTGCCTTAAGAGCATCCTCAGCTTCTCCCTTAAATTTGTATTCTCAGTCGCATACTCACCATTATCTTGAGGAACCTCCAGTAAGAATAACTTGAGGAATGACGTCACCGTTTCGTTTCGTTAGGTTTGTACCCCGAGGCCATATTTAACTTTTTTAATTTCTCTGGCTGTGGATGCAAGTCTTTTTACTAAAATATTTGATAGATTACGATGAAAGTTGCCATTGTTAAAAAAACTATTTATTTTGGGGAGCTAGACCAAGATGAGAGTCTGTCTTTACAACATAACATAATACTGTCTATAGTTTTTTTTTAAGCGTTGTTAAGAAACCATTTTTTTAAGTAGTTAGAAATATTTATTTTTACAGTGCAGGCTACGTTACTTACAGGATGTTATAGATTATAACATATATCATACGTATAAATTTTTCCAGTACTTACTACCAATCATAAATCCATTTATTATAACGTTTATGTACACTAGATATCACCTGTTATACAAGTCATTTAGTATACATGCCAAAAATTATACCAATCAAAAAGAATAATATAGTCTGGCCAACGAAAGCTGAACCTCGCAAAATGCCGGAAATTTAAAAATTCACGAGCGAGCAATAGTCTACAGTAGGACAAAATAGTTTTGATACTTATTACATACTTATTTTGGAATTAATGATAATGTATTATAGTACTTTATGTAACTGTTAAGTATTAGGGGTCCGTAAAATACGAATCACATAGTGACGATGACATAAGTTTTTTAAAGACTAATTACGAACAGTTGCATACAATACTTTATCTAAAAACACACTATAAGTGTCTATTATGTTTCAGAAACTGTTCTAAAAACTTTTTCATATGTACTTCATTCTTTATCTGGCAACAAATTGTTGGTTATGTTCGCTGCCCTGTAGAGAATTTTGGGTAGAGTACATAGCTGTTTCCTCATCACTTTTTTAATTCACTTTCATTACCAATAAATCAATCTATTTCGCAATGCAAATGCAAAAAGTCATCTCATCAATACGTACAATTTTTCTACGGAAAGATCAAAAAAAATATATAAGAATATTCTTTTAAGTCCATAATAAAAAAAAGACAGTGCCTGAATTTAATTTATTTTAGAATTTTTTTCTTTTTTCATTTTTCTTTGTTCAAAGCCTTGTTTACGAGTATCAAAAACACATGGGTGAAATAAAATTAGGAATTGACAACTGTAAACTCGAAAAACGACGGGGTTCAGCTTTCGCTGGCCAGACTTTATTTGAAAAAATATATCAATAAAAAAAATTATCACTCGAATTGTATATGAGAAGGAAGCGAGCGACGACCTCGGGTATGAAAGTGACTGGTTTGGATACGCGACTTGGTAACAAAAGGTAGGTTAGGTTATGGTTACATATAAACCACCATATGAGCGAGCGAGCCAAGTGAGCGAACGACGACTGCGTGCGAAAGCGTTTGGTTTGGATACTGACTTGCTAACATAAGATAGATTGGGTTATGGTGACACATAGGCCACCATACACAGCGAGCGACGTCCTAGGTGCAAAATACGCGACTTGGTCAAAGAAGGTAGATTAGGTTCTTTAAAAAGTAATAAAATATTTTTTTAAGAATGTATTGAGAATCCTCTACCAAATATAAAGTTATATATATATACGTATCAACAAATCGATTTGTTATATTGTATAGTGACAAAACGGTATATGAAAGGTTTGTAATGTTGAATAATTGTTATAACAATAGATTTTTTTACATTATTTTTATCTTGATATATCATTATACTGACCAAAATTATATTTCTTTGGTATTTATCTTAAAACATATCTATTTTGTGTCATTAGACTTACCCGTTACGTACGGTTAGCTACTTTCAGGAAAGTTAAATTATGATTATGGCAACTTTTTGCCATGAACGTTGAACTGTCAAGATTTAAGCAAGTGGCGGCATTTGTTTTTGTTCGTTTACTGTGTCTTCTCGTTTAATCAAAAGTTTTTGGCGATAAGTTAGTTACAAGTTTAAAACGATAATAATGGCAGGTCGTCAGTTTTTCTCGGAAAGTGAAAAAACCTGCCTTCAGGAACTAATTTTTAAATATAAATTGAATTTATTTACTACATTTAGCCCAGGGAACCCCGCTGCAAAAAAAACAGCTTGGGCACATCTTACTGAAGAATATAATTCGATTGAATCAAATACAAAAGTAAGTGTATCCTTTTATCATGATATAACATGTTATTTGCGAAAAATACTGTATGTTTATTTAATTATTGCTAGTTGTATTATGTAAAAGTTTGTTAAAATATAGTTCAATGAAAATGTACGTATAACTCTAACTGATAACTGAACTAGACAAAAAAGGAAAATTAAGTACATATTTATTAGTTCTCATAAAAATAACAGATTGACACATGTATTTGTTATAAAATATCATAACACAAGTCTTACTAAAGAAATTACTTTGGGGCTAGCTCAATCTGTGTGATTTGTCCGTATATATTTATTTATTATCATAACAGATAGTAAATTTAATAGCAACAATATTCATTTCAGAGGACAGAAGCCCAGCTAAAGAAATGTTGGGATAATATTAAAACGCGACGCAAACAAGCCTTGGCACAGGAAAAAAAAGAGAGGATGAGGACTGGCGGTGGATTCTATGGACCAGGTCCGTCAAACGCCCCAGAAGACATGGTGTTAGACTCTGTGGCCACTGAACTGAATTATGCTGTTGATAGCGATACAGTTCTTCCAGAAGGTGAATATGTTATAATAAAAAAAATAACGTCAGTTGATACCTAATTTAGTTATCCACGTATAAATTTTTTTATCTGTCGGTTTTCTCGTTTACGCTTATTTCGGAAATATTGGACGTACTCGAATATTTTTTTTTGTTATATAGCAGTTAAGCCTGGGCAAAATATCAATCATTATAAATAATTAATGACGCTTTAGCAAAAGTTGATCAGCTGGATGAGCATTTTTTGTTGAGGTATAAAAATCGAAGGTTTGGAAAACCTGATGCAGAATGCAGAACTAATATTTAATAATATAACAAAAAATTGTTGCACACTGCTACAAGTGTTTTCTTATGCAATATGTAACAAAAACCCTGTTCGATCCGATCGACACACACAACATACACAAGTGTCTACATTAGTTCGCATTTATACTACTACACCGGTGTCATAAAGTCCTTGCGAACCAAGTCGTGGGTCTCAGCTAGTGTGTGAATAAAATGTTATTTTTATTACAGTCTCCTTATCAAATACTAGTCAAGAGGGAATACCTGCCAGGGCATCCCAGTCAAATACAAGCCAGCTTCAATATACCTGGCAAAGCTATGAACACCCAAGCAACAGCTATCAAGAAATCCCAGATTTTGAGGTGGTAGCGGATGTGGAGGTGGTTAATAGTAAGTAAAAAAATATCTATGAAGCACTTCGTATCAGAAATGTATTATGTGAATAGTAGAAATTAATATATTATTTTTCTTACTTTCTAATAGCTCCTGTTCTTCCAACACCCCAGCCTGTGCGAACAAGTCGCTTGAGCACCGAGCATGAAGGTAATTTTGATTCCGTTCTTTATTTTGTTTTTTCGAGGAGTGTATAAAATATAATAACTATCTGTTATTTGTAGCTATACCACGGAGATCTCACGACCATGATTATGATCAAATATCTGCCCAGACTATAAGGCAAAATAGACGCATCTCTGACCCTGAAGGTAATTATTAATAACTATAGGTACTTACTTGTACCTTATAGCGTGTAATTTATACATTTGTAATTTTTATATTTGTATCTTGCACCGAGTTACTTTTTACCCATCTTAAAGTTTTATTAAGTAACAATTGATGTTATTAAAATATATAAACTGAAATATTTTTAGCAGGTATATTTTTTACCTTAATCTACTTATAATTCTCATCTGAGCCGCAAGAAGTCCGCTGCTGGACATAAGCCTCAATGGGTTACAAATGTTAAATAATTTTTCAAGTACATCTCTCTCATTTGCGAGGTTTTCTCGGTTGCATTCTCAGCTATGATGCGTCGGAGTCCGGGATGTGGCTACTATGACATCATTCATGCTGTAAAGATTTGGAAAAAGTTTTTACGGCCAGCTGCCTGCCTGACGCCAACTCTTTTTGGATAGTAAATAATAATACATTTTATAAATGAATGTATCATATTAAAGACTTCAATCATTCATGTAAATAAAAATAATGATATATCATTTGCTAAATGAACATATATTTCCAGCTACGACCCAGAGATCGGAATCACGCTGGTCAGACTACGGGGCTGGAGCATCTCGAACACCAGGTATGTTAGTCTTAAATTAATATTTTTTTACTTGTTTTTTGTTTTAATCTAGTAAAAACAGTACATTTTTACAATTTAGATTTAAACATATTTAATAGTCTTGTCACAACTAACAAGAGACATGTGGCATGTACGCATGAAAGTCACACTTAAGGCGAAGTGAGTTCACACACTAGCGCTTATTAGTAAAATTTTTGATTTTGTGCTCTTATTATATTTTATTTTGCGGTACTCTTCCCTAAATTTGTATGGAGACGAAATCCGTTCATTTTGTTCCCAATGATATAAGCTCTGTTTCCTGTGACTTCGTCTAACTGGGTTTTTTGTTTATGGATTTGCTATTCAGGACCCGGGAGGTCGACCCAAGCGCCATGCACACCTGGTCCCGACTTTCTCAGATGAGGATGCAACCGGAAATATGCTCTGATGACAAAGAAATTAATATCATCAAATATTTTTGCAGCGCTTGCCTTATATCTAATTAATAAAATGAACAAGGAAATGTTTAATATGTTACATAAATGATTGAAATTTTATAAAGAATAAAATTTTGTCTTCTTTTCGCTGATAATCTAATTGGTGAAAGAAAATTTATAAGCAGTCCAGTAGTTTTTGAATTTGGCCATTACACACAAATCTTTCCTCAGTCTAGGTTAAATAATCCTGGTCCCTTAGCAGTTAAAGTTTAAAAATATTATTTCACAATAATTTAATATTTCAGCTACTGCCAGGAACGTGCGAGCCCGCGTCATCTCTGATGAGTTTACTTTGCGGCAAGAAAAGTATGCACTTGCTAAAGGCAGAGAAGATGAGTTACATAGATTAAAAATTGAAGAACAAAAACTTCACATAAAGGCCGCCGAAGAAAATTATTTAAAGTGCAGAGTAGAAAGAGAGAGCGCTGAACAACTATTGAAATGTAATAAAGCAAAGAGGGAGGAAGCAGAATTGAGACTGAATTTATTTAAGAGGGATAATATGTAAAAAAATATTAAAATATACTAGGTGATAACCGCGGTTCCACGTAGGAAAAGTCAATTATTTTAAAAATAAATAAATATATACGGGCAAATCACACAGATTGAGCTAGCCCCAAAGTAAGTTCTTTAGTAAGACTTTCGGCTGTCCAAAACCAAAACCTAGCAAGGGACATTTTTAGTAAAATGCGTTTTCTAAAATCAATATTTCCAAAATTGTGAGCCGCGTCTAAGGCAAAAACAACTGTATTTCTATCTCAATTAGAACCAGAGTTATGAACATGCACAAACCTAGCAAGTGCGCTTCGTACTCGTAGATTACAAAATTAAAAAACTAGCAAGTAACATTTCCAAGTACAAAAACCTATTAAAAACGGTATATGCTAGGTTTTTGAATTTGTGATTGGACTTACTAGGATTTTGAATTTTAAATCGGTCTTTTACTACGGTTTTAAACTTGGAATGATCCCGTACTAGGTTTTTGGTTTACAAAATTACTGAAGTACCTATAGAATGAGATAATCAAATCGGGTCTATAATAAATAATAGTAAGTCAGTGTGAAATAGGCGCGCGAGACGGGGAGGGGGCTTTGCTCCCGCACCGAGTTCGGGTCGACTCGTTTCGACTCGCTCAAGTCGCTCGTTTAGTTAGCGTCGTCGGAGCCGCGCGTGCGTGTTGTTTTCGATGAGAATAATTTTGTTTATGTAACTGTTAATTTCCGTGTGGTTCCCAGCAGAGTAGAATAGGACCACTCCAAGTCTTCCCGTAGATGTCGTAGAAGGCGACTTAGGAAACCCAAGCTAAACAAAGCTTATAATCATCAAAGAGACCTCTCCAACCCGTCTGGCCAGCGTGGAGAGTGTAGGCCAAATCCTCTAGACTGCTCAGGATAATACTTATATATGGCTCTAATAGTACAGAGAGGGTCGTGCTCCTGCAGTGGAGACTATAAAAGACCCGATGATGATGAACTGTTAAGTAATAAGGGTCCTTAAAATACGAATGTGGGTTTATGAAACGAGTCGCAGGCGAGTTTCATAATAAGATCACATGAGTATTTTAAGAACTTATTACGAACAGTTGTATACAATACTTTATCTACAAACACACCATAAAGTGTCTATAATGTTTCAGAAACTGTTCTAAAAACTTTTTCATTTGTACCTACTATATTGTTGACTTATCTGGCAACAAATTGTTGATTATGTTCACTGCCCTGTCACGAAAAACGTTTCGTAATGAAAATACGTACAAACATAATTTTCTATTGTGTTATGATGTGCTAAGTTGATTATGTATCTCATGTTTGTCTATGATTAAACCATTTTATTTTAAGCTAGTTGATTTTTATTATCGTTATGCTTCTTACTGGGTTGAAATATGGCATAAGATGATAAAAAAATAAAGAACCTAATTAAGGAACATAGCTAGTGCATTTGCTAGATTTTCAATGTTAGATCCAATACAGTTAGGTAACTGTTTTGGAATTGGTTTCTGTATAGGTTCATAGAAACCAATTCAAAACCCTAGGTAGAGACCTTACTAGGTTTTTGCTATTGGTTTGGTATCTTACATAACTTGAAGTATCTAAAAACGTCATTAGCAAGGCACATAAAACTTGTTATAATACACTTATGTTCAATTTAACTATTTCGTATAGTAAAACAACTCATAATTATTCATATGAAAACAAGAAAGGCATAAAAAAGTAGTTTTATTCTAAATGGCAGAAGAAAATATTTCATGTCTTCTCCTGTAAAATTTAGTCAGATGCACTTGCTAGGCTTACGATACTATATTTTATAACAAATATATATATATATAGATAAACATCCAAGACCCTTGTCAATCTGAAAAAGATCATTTTTCATCATCCCGGGGATCGAACCCGGGACCATCCGTGTCACAGGCCGGCCTGTGACCGCTGCGCCACGGAGCTCGTCCAAGGAACATATGTCCTTTTCTTAAGACATCATTAGACAAATATAACAATATACCTTACTTCTCTTCGCTAGCCTAGAATATTTCAAAAGAAAATACATCGAATCAAGTATTGTTTTTTTTTGTGTTTTATTCACCCCTCTTGTTTTTCTCTTTTTCCTCCTACATACACCCTTACTTTAAATTCAATATCTCATCAAAATTTGTTTATGTTGATGGGCTGAGTCACCTCTTAAAGTTTGTGTATTGAATTTAAAATAAGGGTGTATGTATATATGTATGGATAAATAATAAATATATGGCTATCCTTTAATTAAATAACTAGTTATAAATTAACCATATTTATTTCAAAGAATTGTGATATAACTAAAATTTTAATTTTCATACACCACATATTTTAAATCTGAATATATTTATTACTTAAGTATTTTTACATGACATACTATGAACTTATCAAATATGTATCCTATATTACATGATGTATTGTAGTTATTATAATATTTCGGAAATGTAAACAATAATTTCTTAGCGAAACTCCGAGGCATCTCGATTGAGCTGCATGCGACCGGCATACACACTCAAAAGAGATAGATTTATATTGACACAAGTTTTCGCCTACAGCTTTGTTCGTGTTAATGACGATCCCTCAGAAACAATATTTTTTCGGGATGAAATGAGATAATATGGTCCTTTTCTATACCACACTGTTTTTTTGCATAGACATTGTCTCTATGCAAAATTACATGATAAATGGTTCAAGCGTGAAAGCCGTAGATAACAAACAAACTCACTTTGGCATGTATATAAAATAAGTTAAGATTACATATTTACATTATACAAGATGTAAATAAACCTTATATGGACGATTCAGCCCGACAGTCTAAATAACTTTTCCTATGGGTAAATCTCGGGTAAATGCAAAATGATGTTAAATTTAAAAAAAATACATACTATCACGTCTTTTTCCCTTGGGGGTAGACAGAGCCCAGGTCTATAAAACCTAAAGGCCAAGATTAGCAAGATGGTAGGCTTGAAAAAAAAACTACATTTCCATACTAAAGTTTTAAGTCAGCTAAGAAATTTATATGGAAATATATATATATTATCCAATACTAGTCCCATAGGAAAAGTTGTTCATATTGACAGGCTGAATCGCCCATTTAAGGATCGGACAGGGTTTAAGATAAGTTAGAAGCTTAATTTTCAGGCTTGACCAATCATACCATAAATAAAAAAAACCTGTGTCACTAGAGATGTTTTGAGATTGTTTGATAACTATATCTAAATCTATTGATCTATTTCAGTAGTTAAGAGGAAATAAGAACATATACAAATACATGTAGGTGTAAATCTACATACTTTGAATACATAAACGCTGAAAACAAACTGTGCTTTTTGGTAACTTAAATACAAGTAGAAATTTCTTAATAACCTAAATCAGCTTTGATTGCTATATTAATACATATTAATTAATGAAAATCATTAATAATTAAAATGTCTAGCAATAAAAGCTGCTCTTATTATACTGCCACGTTCGTTGTCTCTGACAACATCTACAGGAACTTCTTCTACTGGTGCAGGATCAGGCATTGTTTCACGAGTCAAAACAGAAATATTATGCAGTATTGCACAAGCTACTATTATGTTAGGCACATTGGTGATTTTATTTTGTAGTTTTTTGCCTAAGCAATAAAAACGTCGTTTTAAAACACCGTTTAGCCTCTCTATAATATTCCTTGTGCTTATATGTGCCCTATTGTAGCGCAGCTGGGGTATTGTCGTGGGATTTAAGACCGGTGTGTACATATAATTGGTTTGTGCATAGCCACTATCTCCAATCAAAATACCTTGCAGTTCTCCTTCCTCAAATCGTAGACAGCAACGACTGCTAGCAAATATTCTTGAATCGTGAACAGATCCAGGCCAGCGTGCAACAATGTCGTATATTTCCATATGGGGGCCGCAAACTATCTGCACATTTATAGAAAAATCCCTTTTCCTGTTGCGAAAAGCCTCTCCATTCTCTCTTCTTGGGTTTTTTATATTTACATGTGTGCAGTCTATGCAACCAATAGCCCCTGGGAATCCTGCTATTTGATAAAATTTTTGAGTTATCACTCTTCTTTCGGTTGGAGTAGGGAAGTTTATAAATTGTCCAACTTTTGATGCCAGCTTTCTTGATATTCTTGCGACTATTTTGGAAACTGTTGGCTGACTCAGTTTTGCTAAGTCGCCGCAATCGATCTGAAAAGAATCAGGTAGAGAAATTACTATGATGAACAAAAAAATGAGAGAAAAAGGCAGTAAGTAGATAAATTTACACATAGATCAAAATCAGAATTAGAATTTTATCTGCTTGAAATATGGTTTGGTAGTTTGTACAGTAAATAAGTATTTGTATCACTTATTTTGCCTATAAGTGTGGCGACCAAATATTAAATAGAAATAGCTCCAAATAATTTTCTACATTTTTATTTAATTAATTGATATTTAGGTATTTAATATTTAAAAAAAAAATTCATAGCGGTAATATATCTTACCCTTTCAGTCAAATGGTTCCAGTAAAAAGTACTAAAAATATTAATCAAAATAGAATTACATCCATGTAAGTATTTTATTAATTAACCTATTCTATGTTACTGAATGAAAACACCTATCTACCAGTTAGCTAGGCATTCAATTTATTTCTTGGAAGTTGCTTAATATCTGCAAGAAGAGCATTAAATAGTCTCCCACACATAGCAGAACAACTTTTTTGGTACAATTTTGTGCGTGCGACACCATGAACAGAATTAAATCACTTACCTGAAATAGCCCAGATGCATAAAACTTTAATGCGACCAGCAACTGCATCAGCGGGGATACTGGTAGCCCTCTGTAGTTAATATTTTCTTCCAACTCTATTAAAGGTAAAATTGTATGAAGAACAACATTTTTCCTGAAGCGAAATCGATCACGAAATTGCTCTTCGTCGTAATACTCCATTGGATTGGACGCATCACGTATATACCGTCGGGATATATAATCGTACGGATTATCGTAGACATATTCAATGAAATCTTCAAAATCAGACATATTCGCGGAAAATAAAATCTAAAAATTTCACAAGCACAACTATGTCTGACATGTAAAGCGTCAATAATTGTGTCTGCTGGTGTTCAAGGGTCCCTTAAGGTAGCTCGCGACCTACCTTATATTTGACGTTTGCTTCCCAACCTTGAGTAAGGAACAACGTTGATTCAAGGAAGTTTATACCGACTAAGAATACCAAATTGTTGGAGTACGGTTGAGTCAAGTCGAGGAAATCGCGAAATAATGTCTAAGAATATGGGTGTGACACCCATATTCTTAGACATTACCAAAACACTCACTTGACTCAGGCTTACTGAAGGTTGCCTTAAGAGCATCCTCAGCTTCTCCCTTAAATTTGTATTCTCAGTCGCATACTCACCATTATCTTGAGGAACCTCCAGTAAGAATAACTTGAGGAATGACGTCACCGTTTCGTTTCGTTAGGTTTGTACCCCGAGGCCATATTTAACTTTTTTAATTTCTCTGGCTGTGGATGCAAGTCTTTTTACTAAAATATTTGATAGATTACGATGAAAGTTGCCATTGTTAAAAAAACTATTTATTTTGGGGAGCTAGACCAAGATGAGAGTCTGTCTTTACAACATAACATAATACTGTCTATAGTTTTTTTTTAAGCGTTGTTAAGAAACCATTTTTTTAAGTAGTTAGAAATATTTATTTTTACAGTGCAGGCTACGTTACTTACAGGATGTTATAGATTATAACATATATCATACGTATAAATTTTTCCAGTACTTACTACCAATCATAAATCCATTTATTATAACGTTTATGTACACTAGATATCACCTGTTATACAAGTCATTTAGTATACATGCCAAAAATTATACCAATCAAAAAGAATAATATAGTCTGGCCAACGAAAGCTGAACCTCGCAAAATGCCGGAAATTTAAAAATTCACGAGCGAGCAATAGTCTACAGTAGGACAAAATAGTTTTGATACTTATTACATACTTATTTTGGAATTAATGATAATGTATTATAGTACTTTATGTAACTGTTAAGTATTAGGGGTCCGTAAAATACGAATCACATAGTGACGATGACATAAGTTTTTTAAAGACTAATTACGAACAGTTGCATACAATACTTTATCTAAAAACACACTATAAGTGTCTATTATGTTTCAGAAACTGTTCTAAAAACTTTTTCATATGTACTTCATTCTTTATCTGGCAACAAATTGTTGGTTATGTTCGCTGCCCTGTAGAGAATTTTGGGTAGAGTACATAGCTGTTTCCTCATCACTTTTTTAATTCACTTTCATTACCAATAAATCAATCTATTTCGCAATGCAAATGCAAAAAGTCATCTCATCAATACGTACAATTTTTCTACGGAAAGATCAAAAAAAATATATAAGAATATTCTTTTAAGTCCATAATAAAAAAAAGACAGTGCCTGAATTTAATTTATTTTAGAATTTTTTTCTTTTTTCATTTTTCTTTGTTCAAAGCCTTGTTTACGAGTATCAAAAACACATGGGTGAAATAAAATTAGGAATTGACAACTGTAAACTCGAAAAACGACGGGGTTCAGCTTTCGCTGGCCAGACTTTATTTGAAAAAATATATCAATAAAAAAAATTATCACTCGAATTGTATATGAGAAGGAAGCGAGCGACGACCTCGGGTATGAAAGTGACTGGTTTGGATACGCGACTTGGTAACAAAAGGTAGGTTAGGTTATGGTTACATATAAACCACCATATGAGCGAGCGAGCCAAGTGAGCGAACGACGACTGCGTGCGAAAGCGTTTGGTTTGGATACTGACTTGCTAACATAAGATAGATTGGGTTATGGTGACACATAGGCCACCATACACAGCGAGCGACGTCCTAGGTGCAAAATACGCGACTTGGTCAAAGAAGGTAGATTAGGTTCTTTAAAAAGTAATAAAATATTTTTTTAAGAATGTATTGAGAATCCTCTACCAAATATAAAGTTATATATATATACGTATCAACAAATCGATTTGTTATATTGTATAGTGACAAAACGGTATATGAAAGGTTTGTAATGTTGAATAATTGTTATAACAATAGATTTTTTTACATTATTTTTATCTTGATATATCATTATACTGACCAAAATTATATTTCTTTGGTATTTATCTTAAAACATATCTATTTTGTGTCATTAGACTTACCCGTTACGTACGGTTAGCTACTTTCAGGAAAGTTAAATTATGATTATGGCAACTTTTTGCCATGAACGTTGAACTGTCAAGATTTAAGCAAGTGGCGGCATTTGTTTTTGTTCGTTTACTGTGTCTTCTCGTTTAATCAAAAGTTTTTGGCGATAAGTTAGTTACAAGTTTAAAACGATAATAATGGCAGGTCGTCAGTTTTTCTCGGAAAGTGAAAAAACCTGCCTTCAGGAACTAATTTTTAAATATAAATTGAATTTATTTACTACATTTAGCCCAGGGAACCCCGCTGCAAAAAAAACAGCTTGGGCACATCTTACTGAAGAATATAATTCGATTGAATCAAATACAAAAGTAAGTGTATCCTTTTATCATGATATAACATGTTATTTGCGAAAAATACTGTATGTTTATTTAATTATTGCTAGTTGTATTATGTAAAAGTTTGTTAAAATATAGTTCAATGAAAATGTACGTATAACTCTAACTGATAACTGAACTAGACAAAAAAGGAAAATTAAGTACATATTTATTAGTTCTCATAAAAATAACAGATTGACACATGTATTTGTTATAAAATATCATAACACAAGTCTTACTAAAGAAATTACTTTGGGGCTAGCTCAATCTGTGTGATTTGTCCGTATATATTTATTTATTATCATAACAGATAGTAAATTTAATAGCAACAATATTCATTTCAGAGGACAGAAGCCCAGCTAAAGAAATGTTGGGATAATATTAAAACGCGACGCAAACAAGCCTTGGCACAGGAAAAAAAAGAGAGGATGAGGACTGGCGGTGGATTCTATGGACCAGGTCCGTCAAACGCCCCAGAAGACATGGTGTTAGACTCTGTGGCCACTGAACTGAATTATGCTGTTGATAGCGATACAGTTCTTCCAGAAGGTGAATATGTTATAATAAAAAAAATAACGTCAGTTGATACCTAATTTAGTTATCCACGTATAAATTTTTTTATCTGTCGGTTTTCTCGTTTACGCTTATTTCGGAAATATTGGACGTACTCGAATATTTTTTTTTGTTATATAGCAGTTAAGCCTGGGCAAAATATCAATCATTATAAATAATTAATGACGCTTTAGCAAAAGTTGATCAGCTGGATGAGCATTTTTTGTTGAGGTATAAAAATCGAAGGTTTGGAAAACCTGATGCAGAATGCAGAACTAATATTTAATAATATAACAAAAAATTGTTGCACACTGCTACAAGTGTTTTCTTATGCAATATGTAACAAAAACCCTGTTCGATCCGATCGACACACACAACATACACAAGTGTCTACATTAGTTCGCATTTATACTACTACACCGGTGTCATAAAGTCCTTGCGAACCAAGTCGTGGGTCTCAGCTAGTGTGTGAATAAAATGTTATTTTTATTACAGTCTCCTTATCAAATACTAGTCAAGAGGGAATACCTGCCAGGGCATCCCAGTCAAATACAAGCCAGCTTCAATATACCTGGCAAAGCTATGAACACCCAAGCAACAGCTATCAAGAAATCCCAGATTTTGAGGTGGTAGCGGATGTGGAGGTGGTTAATAGTAAGTAAAAAAATATCTATGAAGCACTTCGTATCAGAAATGTATTATGTGAATAGTAGAAATTAATATATTATTTTTCTTACTTTCTAATAGCTCCTGTTCTTCCAACACCCCAGCCTGTGCGAACAAGTCGCTTGAGCACCGAGCATGAAGGTAATTTTGATTCCGTTCTTTATTTTGTTTTTTCGAGGAGTGTATAAAATATAATAACTATCTGTTATTTGTAGCTATACCACGGAGATCTCACGACCATGATTATGATCAAATATCTGCCCAGACTATAAGGCAAAATAGACGCATCTCTGACCCTGAAGGTAATTATTAATAACTATAGGTACTTACTTGTACCTTATAGCGTGTAATTTATACATTTGTAATTTTTATATTTGTATCTTGCACCGAGTTACTTTTTACCCATCTTAAAGTTTTATTAAGTAACAATTGATGTTATTAAAATATATAAACTGAAATATTTTTAGCAGGTATATTTTTTACCTTAATCTACTTATAATTCTCATCTGAGCCGCAAGAAGTCCGCTGCTGGACATAAGCCTCAATGGGTTACAAATGTTAAATAATTTTTCAAGTACATCTCTCTCATTTGCGAGGTTTTCTCGGTTGCATTCTCAGCTATGATGCGTCGGAGTCCGGGATGTGGCTACTATGACATCATTCATGCTGTAAAGATTTGGAAAAAGTTTTTACGGCCAGCTGCCTGCCTGACGCCAACTCTTTTTGGATAGTAAATAATAATACATTTTATAAATGAATGTATCATATTAAAGACTTCAATCATTCATGTAAATAAAAATAATGATATATCATTTGCTAAATGAACATATATTTCCAGCTACGACCCAGAGATCGGAATCACGCTGGTCAGACTACGGGGCTGGAGCATCTCGAACACCAGGTATGTTAGTCTTAAATTAATATTTTTTTACTTGTTTTTTGTTTTAATCTAGTAAAAACAGTACATTTTTACAATTTAGATTTAAACATATTTAATAGTCTTGTCACAACTAACAAGAGACATGTGGCATGTACGCATGAAAGTCACACTTAAGGCGAAGTGAGTTCACACACTAGCGCTTATTAGTAAAATTTTTGATTTTGTGCTCTTATTATATTTTATTTTGCGGTACTCTTCCCTAAATTTGTATGGAGACGAAATCCGTTCATTTTGTTCCCAATGATATAAGCTCTGTTTCCTGTGACTTCGTCTAACTGGGTTTTTTGTTTATGGATTTGCTATTCAGGACCCGGGAGGTCGACCCAAGCGCCATGCACACCTGGTCCCGACTTTCTCAGATGAGGATGCAACCGGAAATATGCTCTGATGACAAAGAAATTAATATCATCAAATATTTTTGCAGCGCTTGCCTTATATCTAATTAATAAAATGAACAAGGAAATGTTTAATATGTTACATAAATGATTGAAATTTTATAAAGAATAAAATTTTGTCTTCTTTTCGCTGATAATCTAATTGGTGAAAGAAAATTTATAAGCAGTCCAGTAGTTTTTGAATTTGGCCATTACACACAAATCTTTCCTCA
Organism: Rhodophaea formosa; assembly: GCA_963082605.1. Taxonomy (NCBI): domain Eukaryota; kingdom Metazoa; phylum Arthropoda; class Insecta; order Lepidoptera; family Pyralidae; genus Rhodophaea; species Rhodophaea formosa. The sequence goes on from CAUJBE010000002.1 coordinate 27,131, forward strand.
GTCTAGGTTAAATAATCCTGGTCCCTTAGCAGTTAAAGTTTAAAAATATTATTTCACAATAATTTAATATTTCAGCTACTGCCAGGAACGTGCGAGCCCGCGTCATCTCTGATGAGTTTACTTTGCGGCAAGAAAAGTATGCACTTGCTAAAGGCAGAGAAGATGAGTTACATAGATTAAAAATTGAAGAACAAAAACTTCACATAAAGGCCGCCGAAGAAAATTATTTAAAGTGCAGAGTAGAAAGAGAGAGCGCTGAACAACTATTGAAATGTAATAAAGCAAAGAGGGAGGAAGCAGAATTGAGACTGAATTTATTTAAGAGGGATAATATGTAAAAAAATATTAAAATATACTAGGTGATAACCGCGGTTCCACGTAGGAAAAGTCAATTATTTTAAAAATAAATAAATATATACGGGCAAATCACACAGATTGAGCTAGCCCCAAAGTAAGTTCTTTAGTAAGACTTTCGGCTGTCCAAAACCAAAACCTAGCAAGGGACATTTTTAGTAAAATGCGTTTTCTAAAATCAATATTTCCAAAATTGTGAGCCGCGTCTAAGGCAAAAACAACTGTATTTCTATCTCAATTAGAACCAGAGTTATGAACATGCACAAACCTAGCAAGTGCGCTTCGTACTCGTAGATTACAAAATTAAAAAACTAGCAAGTAACATTTCCAAGTACAAAAACCTATTAAAAACGGTATATGCTAGGTTTTTGAATTTGTGATTGGACTTACTAGGATTTTGAATTTTAAATCGGTCTTTTACTACGGTTTTAAACTTGGAATGATCCCGTACTAGGTTTTTGGTTTACAAAATTACTGAAGTACCTATAGAATGAGATAATCAAATCGGGTCTATAATAAATAATAGTAAGTCAGTGTGAAATAGGCGCGCGAGACGGGGAGGGGGCTTTGCTCCCGCACCGAGTTCGGGTCGACTCGTTTCGACTCGCTCAAGTCGCTCGTTTAGTTAGCGTCGTCGGAGCCGCGCGTGCGTGTTGTTTTCGATGAGAATAATTTTGTTTATGTAACTGTTAATTTCCGTGTGGTTCCCAGCAGAGTAGAATAGGACCACTCCAAGTCTTCCCGTAGATGTCGTAGAAGGCGACTTAGGAAACCCAAGCTAAACAAAGCTTATAATCATCAAAGAGACCTCTCCAACCCGTCTGGCCAGCGTGGAGAGTGTAGGCCAAATCCTCTAGACTGCTCAGGATAATACTTATATATGGCTCTAATAGTACAGAGAGGGTCGTGCTCCTGCAGTGGAGACTATAAAAGACCCGATGATGATGAACTGTTAAGTAATAAGGGTCCTTAAAATACGAATGTGGGTTTATGAAACGAGTCGCAGGCGAGTTTCATAATAAGATCACATGAGTATTTTAAGAACTTATTACGAACAGTTGTATACAATACTTTATCTACAAACACACCATAAAGTGTCTATAATGTTTCAGAAACTGTTCTAAAAACTTTTTCATTTGTACCTACTATATTGTTGACTTATCTGGCAACAAATTGTTGATTATGTTCACTGCCCTGTCACGAAAAACGTTTCGTAATGAAAATACGTACAAACATAATTTTCTATTGTGTTATGATGTGCTAAGTTGATTATGTATCTCATGTTTGTCTATGATTAAACCATTTTATTTTAAGCTAGTTGATTTTTATTATCGTTATGCTTCTTACTGGGTTGAAATATGGCATAAGATGATAAAAAAATAAAGAACCTAATTAAGGAACATAGCTAGTGCATTTGCTAGATTTTCAATGTTAGATCCAATACAGTTAGGTAACTGTTTTGGAATTGGTTTCTGTATAGGTTCATAGAAACCAATTCAAAACCCTAGGTAGAGACCTTACTAGGTTTTTGCTATTGGTTTGGTATCTTACATAACTTGAAGTATCTAAAAACGTCATTAGCAAGGCACATAAAACTTGTTATAATACACTTATGTTCAATTTAACTATTTCGTATAGTAAAACAACTCATAATTATTCATATGAAAACAAGAAAGGCATAAAAAAGTAGTTTTATTCTAAATGGCAGAAGAAAATATTTCATGTCTTCTCCTGTAAAATTTAGTCAGATGCACTTGCTAGGCTTACGATACTATATTTTATAACAAATATATATATATATAGATAAACATCCAAGACCCTTGTCAATCTGAAAAAGATCATTTTTCATCATCCCGGGGATCGAACCCGGGACCATCCGTGTCACAGGCCGGCCTGTGACCGCTGCGCCACGGAGCTCGTCCAAGGAACATATGTCCTTTTCTTAAGACATCATTAGACAAATATAACAATATACCTTACTTCTCTTCGCTAGCCTAGAATATTTCAAAAGAAAATACATCGAATCAAGTATTGTTTTTTTTTGTGTTTTATTCACCCCTCTTGTTTTTCTCTTTTTCCTCCTACATACACCCTTACTTTAAATTCAATATCTCATCAAAATTTGTTTATGTTGATGGGCTGAGTCACCTCTTAAAGTTTGTGTATTGAATTTAAAATAAGGGTGTATGTATATATGTATGGATAAATAATAAATATATGGCTATCCTTTAATTAAATAACTAGTTATAAATTAACCATATTTATTTCAAAGAATTGTGATATAACTAAAATTTTAATTTTCATACACCACATATTTTAAATCTGAATATATTTATTACTTAAGTATTTTTACATGACATACTATGAACTTATCAAATATGTATCCTATATTACATGATGTATTGTAGTTATTATAATATTTCGGAAATGTAAACAATAATTTCTTAGCGAAACTCCGAGGCATCTCGATTGAGCTGCATGCGACCGGCATACACACTCAAAAGAGATAGATTTATATTGACACAAGTTTTCGCCTACAGCTTTGTTCGTGTTAATGACGATCCCTCAGAAACAATATTTTTTCGGGATGAAATGAGATAATATGGTCCTTTTCTATACCACACTGTTTTTTTGCATAGACATTGTCTCTATGCAAAATTACATGATAAATGGTTCAAGCGTGAAAGCCGTAGATAACAAACAAACTCACTTTGGCATGTATATAAAATAAGTTAAGATTACATATTTACATTATACAAGATGTAAATAAACCTTATATGGACGATTCAGCCCGACAGTCTAAATAACTTTTCCTATGGGTAAATCTCGGGTAAATGCAAAATGATGTTAAATTTAAAAAAAATACATACTATCACGTCTTTTTCCCTTGGGGGTAGACAGAGCCCAGGTCTATAAAACCTAAAGGCCAAGATTAGCAAGATGGTAGGCTTGAAAAAAAAACTACATTTCCATACTAAAGTTTTAAGTCAGCTAAGAAATTTATATGGAAATATATATATATTATCCAATACTAGTCCCATAGGAAAAGTTGTTCATATTGACAGGCTGAATCGCCCATTTAAGGATCGGACAGGGTTTAAGATAAGTTAGAAGCTTAATTTTCAGGCTTGACCAATCATACCATAAATAAAAAAAACCTGTGTCACTAGAGATGTTTTGAGATTGTTTGATAACTATATCTAAATCTATTGATCTATTTCAGTAGTTAAGAGGAAATAAGAACATATACAAATACATGTAGGTGTAAATCTACATACTTTGAATACATAAACGCTGAAAACAAACTGTGCTTTTTGGTAACTTAAATACAAGTAGAAATTTCTTAATAACCTAAATCAGCTTTGATTGCTATATTAATACATATTAATTAATGAAAATCATTAATAATTAAAATGTCTAGCAATAAAAGCTGCTCTTATTATACTGCCACGTTCGTTGTCTCTGACAACATCTACAGGAACTTCTTCTACTGGTGCAGGATCAGGCATTGTTTCACGAGTCAAAACAGAAATATTATGCAGTATTGCACAAGCTACTATTATGTTAGGCACATTGGTGATTTTATTTTGTAGTTTTTTGCCTAAGCAATAAAAACGTCGTTTTAAAACACCGTTTAGCCTCTCTATAATATTCCTTGTGCTTATATGTGCCCTATTGTAGCGCAGCTGGGGTATTGTCGTGGGATTTAAGACCGGTGTGTACATATAATTGGTTTGTGCATAGCCACTATCTCCAATCAAAATACCTTGCAGTTCTCCTTCCTCAAATCGTAGACAGCAACGACTGCTAGCAAATATTCTTGAATCGTGAACAGATCCAGGCCAGCGTGCAACAATGTCGTATATTTCCATATGGGGGCCGCAAACTATCTGCACATTTATAGAAAAATCCCTTTTCCTGTTGCGAAAAGCCTCTCCATTCTCTCTTCTTGGGTTTTTTATATTTACATGTGTGCAGTCTATGCAACCAATAGCCCCTGGGAATCCTGCTATTTGATAAAATTTTTGAGTTATCACTCTTCTTTCGGTTGGAGTAGGGAAGTTTATAAATTGTCCAACTTTTGATGCCAGCTTTCTTGATATTCTTGCGACTATTTTGGAAACTGTTGGCTGACTCAGTTTTGCTAAGTCGCCGCAATCGATCTGAAAAGAATCAGGTAGAGAAATTACTATGATGAACAAAAAAATGAGAGAAAAAGGCAGTAAGTAGATAAATTTACACATAGATCAAAATCAGAATTAGAATTTTATCTGCTTGAAATATGGTTTGGTAGTTTGTACAGTAAATAAGTATTTGTATCACTTATTTTGCCTATAAGTGTGGCGACCAAATATTAAATAGAAATAGCTCCAAATAATTTTCTACATTTTTATTTAATTAATTGATATTTAGGTATTTAATATTTAAAAAAAAAATTCATAGCGGTAATATATCTTACCCTTTCAGTCAAATGGTTCCAGTAAAAAGTACTAAAAATATTAATCAAAATAGAATTACATCCATGTAAGTATTTTATTAATTAACCTATTCTATGTTACTGAATGAAAACACCTATCTACCAGTTAGCTAGGCATTCAATTTATTTCTTGGAAGTTGCTTAATATCTGCAAGAAGAGCATTAAATAGTCTCCCACACATAGCAGAACAACTTTTTTGGTACAATTTTGTGCGTGCGACACCATGAACAGAATTAAATCACTTACCTGAAATAGCCCAGATGCATAAAACTTTAATGCGACCAGCAACTGCATCAGCGGGGATACTGGTAGCCCTCTGTAGTTAATATTTTCTTCCAACTCTATTAAAGGTAAAATTGTATGAAGAACAACATTTTTCCTGAAGCGAAATCGATCACGAAATTGCTCTTCGTCGTAATACTCCATTGGATTGGACGCATCACGTATATACCGTCGGGATATATAATCGTACGGATTATCGTAGACATATTCAATGAAATCTTCAAAATCAGACATATTCGCGGAAAATAAAATCTAAAAATTTCACAAGCACAACTATGTCTGACATGTAAAGCGTCAATAATTGTGTCTGCTGGTGTTCAAGGGTCCCTTAAGGTAGCTCGCGACCTACCTTATATTTGACGTTTGCTTCCCAACCTTGAGTAAGGAACAACGTTGATTCAAGGAAGTTTATACCGACTAAGAATACCAAATTGTTGGAGTACGGTTGAGTCAAGTCGAGGAAATCGCGAAATAATGTCTAAGAATATGGGTGTGACACCCATATTCTTAGACATTACCAAAACACTCACTTGACTCAGGCTTACTGAAGGTTGCCTTAAGAGCATCCTCAGCTTCTCCCTTAAATTTGTATTCTCAGTCGCATACTCACCATTATCTTGAGGAACCTCCAGTAAG
>CAUJBE010000003.1:0-33081 GCA_963082605.1 Rhodophaea formosa
TGATTCCCGTGCCGTGTGGTTCCCAGCAGAGTAGAATAGGAAGAATTGGTGAAAAGAGAGTCAGGGTTTTCCCACATAAAACGACGGAAGGGACTCGTCGTATTATATGGGCAAAAGCCTGACTCCTTTTCTATGTAATAGTAAGCCGAGGTAGGCTAGGGATATTAATCATGACGAAGAAAGTCGAAGAATTGTTATTGGTGCGTGCTAGGCTGGGGTTACACTTTGCCGTCAATTTAAATAGTGCACTTTTGATTGATCTATCTGCTTTTCAAACACATACAGCTATAGGTAATGTATAGTATACTACGCTATCTTATTGTTTCCAGATCGCGAGTGTGGCGCGGTGGAGAAAACTGATCGCATAGAACTCGTCGACTCGCTGCGGGAGTTCACCATGCTGGAGCGGGACTCGCGCCATGATTTCTCATTTAAGGAGTGCGATTCTATTTCTTTATATATACAGCCTTATATGTGTTAACAGGGCATGGCAGGTCTCTATAGTAAGTTCTCGGTTGTTTCCCTTTATAACGATCACATTATAATTATATAAGGGAAACAACAAAGCATCTATTATAGAGCCCTGTGGTACGCTCATGTTAAGAGATGATCCGAAGAATTAAACGAACCACCACGCTAACATTTTCAATTCGACTACACTAATAAGACAATGATACTACACTGATAATATCAAGAGATTTTACCTTAAAGTCCATGGTGCTTCGGTTCGATTAGAAGGATACGAGTATCTTGGTCTACATAATATCAAGCGTCATCAATTCGTTTTACAAGCGCAACATCCACGTCTGTAGTTGATCGAACCTAGTAAATCCATACTGTTCACTGTGAAAGAGACCATTTCTAATAAAAAAAAACCGGCCAAGTGCGTGTCGGGCCACGCGCAGTAAAGGGTTCCGTAGTTGCGAATGACAACTTTGAGTTCACACTGTTTACACTCGCACCTCACATCAAAGATTGTATGAAATTTTACATTTTCCAGTACATTTTATAAGTTGGTTGCCTATAACTTTTTAGTTTGCTCTTAGTACCCAGCTCTGATAGTTTTCCTTTCAACTTCAGTATATATACTACTGCTGTAATTTTTTTCACGTATCCATATATAACCGTTTAGCAGATAGAGGGGGGGGACACGTACCTCTAACAAAAATTTGCACTTTAGAACCAAATATTTTGGAAACGGACCCCTAAATCGAAAAATGGTGTTCTCAACCCTCACAATATTTTTCAAAGACCTTTTTAACAATACCGCACACGATGGGTAAGTAGAGAAAAAAAAAATTACTCCCCCCACTTTACTTGTATGGGAGCTACCCTAAAAAAAAATTTTTTTTCAAGATTTCTTTCTACGACTTTTTTGCCATGATTAATATACATTCTCATACCAAATTACAGGCTTTCTAGTACTTATAGTCTCTGAGTAAAACCGCGGACGGACAGACAGACAGACAGACAGACAGACGGACAGACAGACAGACAGACAGACAGACATGGCGAAACTATAAGGGTTCCTAGTTTACTACGGAACCCTAAAAAGATACTAAATGATTAAAAATTAATATTTTGCTAAACGCTAGCAGAAATAGGAATTTGTTGCTTAAACATTTTATTATGCAGTATATACGGATCATATCTAGTTTCCATTTTTTCTGTTATTTTTTGTTGAAAAAATTTGAATTATGTGTTTTGTAAGAGATCTAGTTATAGATAACTTGTGGTGAATCTACTTCAACGTGGTTTTTGAACTTTACTAAGTTGATCAAAATTAAGATTTTTAAGCTAAAACAACAACATCAGTGCAATTATAGAAAATATTATGTACGTTGAGAAATTACCTTCCGTGAATCGGCTCCAAATTAAATAAATTAAATCAAACGATTTTAACGTCTCATACTCAGAAGTAATCACTAATAGGTAAGTCTACATTAAAGTTGCCGAACAATATGATGTTCTTGCGGCTACAGAATAATGTTCTTAAAACGGCTTCAGTCACTAAGTGTATTATAATCTGAATTAAGAGGGCTATTTACACGTAGTATAATTCTCTATGTCGATACACATGTTCTAACAATATCCTAACGTTCTTTAAATTTACATAATTTAGCGTTACAAATAATCTGCCTCCTTTCTTTTTTGTCTTTGTACTACATGAGCAGCCATAGAGTAGTTTTCAATATTAACTTGTGGACGCCAACGGTTACCACGCGTTTAGTTGTTGCCGGTGCACAGGTAGGTTTCCGCGTCACTATGCCCTGAACGACATAGTCCAACGAGCTTTTGTGTCTGCAAACGTCCCAGCTCAGGGTCTCAGCAGGTCAGATGGGAAAAGACCAGACGGCCTAAGATTGGTGCCTTGGAAGCATGGAAAATGTGTGGTCTGGGACGCCACTTGCGTCAACACTGTGGCTGCCAGCCACTTGAGTCGTACGATGGGCGCAGCGGCAGCAGCTGCTGAAGATGCAGCAGATAGGAAGCGGCTGAAATACGCAGCTATGGAGCCTCACTACAATTTCATTCCCATAGCTGTGGAGACCATGGGATGTTGGGGCACGGACGCTAAGCGTCTTGTTAATGAATTAGGGCATAGAATGGCTGAAAACAATAGTGACTCCCGCTCTGGCACGTTTTTGGTGCAAAGAATGGCAATAGCCTTTCAGCGTGGTAATGCAGCCAGCATTTTAGGCACCTTTGCGCCAGAAACGTTACAGGGCGGGTTTTAAATCTATTATGTTATTATATAATAATTGACGACTTGTATTATTAAATAAGTAATTGTATTGGATATTTAGAATTAAGTACTTGTAGTTATAATGAATTAATGATTTTTGAATTTGAATCATAATCAAAAACTTGGAATGGTTATGGAAATAGGTTCATGTTAAAGCAGTCTAGATCGAAAGCGCCTGGTCAAATAAGGCTGTGGTCGAGTTAGGACTCCGTCGATTGATACGAGAAGTGTCGAGGAAATTTTACATTTAGTAGTTATGTCCTTGAAATTTTTGTCTTGCCACATTATGACCTAGAAGTAATTAAGTGTTACTCTGTCACAGCTATGTACAAAAGTTCAATCGTACATACGTGGATAGCGTCGAAGAAGCGCTGCGGAAGAACTTGCTGATGCAGAACACGCGGTTCGTGGAGTCGGCCAACCGGCAGGGCGGCACGGCTCAGCTGGCGGTCAACTGGCTGTCGGACCGGCTGGAGGCCGAGCTGGACACGCTGCTGGGCATCACGCAGTCCTCGGGGATCCTGGACGCGGAGCAGTTCCCGTACTCAAAAGGGGAGGTGCGCTCCATGGAGGATCGTCTCTCACATGAATTTGACTGGAGGGAACATGGAGGAGTCACACATGTACGATGTAAGTAGGTTTCTCTTTTCATGTCGCAGTTCAATGTCTCTCTATGTGAGAGCCTCCCCGTGGTCATCATAACATTACATTGGTATAGAAGGCTGCCGATGCAGAAACTTGAGTCTTCGGAGCTAAAATTGTTGTCTTTATGTTTTTTCAATATGGATACATGCACGGGCCGCAACTAAAACTTTGATTATGAGGCTATCATGTAGACGCAAGCCAAACGTGTAGAAGACTTGGAAGATATTCAAAAACTAATAGGGTGGCAATTTTTATTAACTTGATTTTTCACATTTCCAGACCAAGGCAACTGTCCGGCATGCTGGGCCTTCTCCGTGGTGGCGGCAGTGGAGGGTGCGTTGTTCGTGCGCACCGGCAAGCTGGTGGCGCTCAGCGACAAGTGCCTGCTGGACTGCGGCCACAAGCCCGGCAAGGACACGTGCAGCCCCGCGTGGCTGGACGCGCCGTACGCGCACCTGCTCAGCCGCGGTATCGTCGCTCTCGCCGACTACCCGCCCTACGAGCCACGGGTAAACATATTATTATACTTTTTGTTATGTCATTACCTATTCTCATAGTCGTCGAAACCTGAACAGTTAATTCGCCGTACTGATATATCTTCTAATGCTATACAATCGATTGCAGGTGGATCAGTGCCGCGAGGACCGCTCCGAGCCCGTCACTTTCATCAGCGCGTACGTCAACGTCACCGCCAACAGCGTGCCTGCGCTCAAGGTCGGTGCTATTAGGGGTTCTCATACGAAAAATCTAACAACAATCTTTAACCGGACTGTCGGTGTTAATCGTTTGGGCTCAAAATTTCGTTCTGTCCCTCATATTTATATATTTAGTTGCCGTTGCCGTAATAAATAAGCCCACTTAATTTAGTTTCAAATAAAGAGAGCACACTCAAATCCTTAAAATGGTTCTAAGAAGTGAAACTTATATGTAATACTCTTCTTTTAGGTTGACAGTAAAAAATCGGTCTCAAATAATTTATTATTTGTCAATTTTATTTAGACCCTGACTAAAATCGTAATTTAAAGTGTAGGGACACACTAGCTGCTGCGTTTGCATTTATGCCGGTTTGCAGCGCGGGACGCGAAATCGCATTCAGTCGTCTCCTACCTTCGCGAGCGTTTACCGTGCTATCAGCCGCCGTGTGTCCGCGCATAACACTCAGTGTTTGTTTGGTTGTGCGTTTCTCATAAACTCTAAAGTAACATTATCGTGTAACTGTAACCTCTGACTGTAACCAGTGTTTGTGTGTAGTACGGAATAAACATTCAGTGATATCCAGTGCATTTCATTCGCAACCTATCCTGATAGCGTAGGCCCCTACACTATACAAATAAGAAAACATAGATACACATACGCAACACAAATAGCTACGACTTAGAAGTGTAGTCTAGGGAGTACGAGGCCTACAATTGGTGACCCCAAGACGAACTACAATTTCGCGGAGACGACTCACCTAACATCGGACAGCACGGTGGAGAGAGGATACACGGCGGCTGGGCCGTAAAGAGAAACGCGGCTAAAGGTACAGTCAGTGCGAATTTTGAAGAACTTTTATAATGCAAGCTGGAATTCCTGTCGATGCAAGCCCAGCGCAGCCTGCAGGTTTACCCACTTCAACTGGCATGGAACTTGCCACCGTCTCAGTTTCTTCAAGATTACCCGAATTTTGGCCTGATCAGCCACGGCATTGGTTCATTCAGATAGAGGCGATACTCAACCCACAAAAGATAAGTGATCAGAATAAGTATGATTTAGCCGTCGGAAAGCTAACTAAAGATGCAATTAGCCAAATAGCGGATTTACTTCTAGACCCACCGCCTACTGGAAAATTTATGGCATTGAAAGAAAGGTTGCTGTCAATTTATGAAGAGTCAGCCACGAGACAATTACAGAAATTACTTAGCGAAATGGAATTAGGTGATCAGAAGCCGTCGCAACTTTTACGCAAGATGAGAGAATTGGCAAGAGGCAAGGTCCCCGACGAGACGCTCAGAATATTGTGGCAGAACCACCTCCCATCGTCCGCGAGAGCAGTGCTAGCTGTGACGGAGAGTAAAAACATAGATAATTTGGCAAAAACGGCAGATACGGTTTTAGAAGCTACGCGATCTGTACAGATTTCAGAAGTTGCCGTACCATCAACATCGCATGCAGAAGACAGAATCTTGGCAGAAATTTCAAAATTAACTACGCAACTGGCAAATTTGAAAGGAGGATATCAAGAACGTTACGGCAGAAGCAGACAAAGAGGCCGCGGAGGTTTTAGAAACTTCAATCGACATCGTTCATCGTCACGCGGAAGCAGAGGACCGAGGCCGGATCGTAGAGGTCCAAATTGGTTATGCCACTACCACTACAGATTTCGGGATAGGGCTAACAGATGCGAGCAACCCTGCGCGTGGAAGAAGCAGCCGGAAAACTAGGCGAGGTGCAAGCTGCGGCGGACGCTTGCGCCATCCAACCATCCCACCGCCTCAGCATCCTGGACCAGAACAGCGGACTACGTTATCTAATCGACACAGGTGCAAATATTTCTGTTCTCCCTGTTAAAAATTTTAAGAAATGTTTGAATAATAATTGCGACTATAAGTTGTATGCAGCTAATGGTACAGAAATTAGAACTTTTGGTATTAAAACGTTAGAATTGAATTTAGGCCTCCGACGAGCATACCGTTGGACATTTATAATAGCAGATGTCAAACAACCAATTTTAGGTGCAGATTTTTTAATTAAATATGGTTTATTGGTAGATTTAAAGTCCAGAAAATTGATAGATAACTTAACTAACATCAAAGTCCATGCTTCTGTGGTTAATTATACCGAACCTTCAGTCAAAACGCTGGATGAGCGCCACCCATATCATAAGTTATTAAGTAAATATCCGGAATTAACCAAGCCCATTTCTTTCAGAGAGCCTCCTAAGCATGATATTTGTCATTATATTGAAACCAAGGGTCCCCCCGTGTATGCCAGAGCCAGACCGCTACCGCCAGACAGATACAAGAAAGCAAAGGAAGAATTTCGACTTATGCAGGAAATGGGGATCTGTAGGCCTTCTAAAAGTGCATGGGCTAGTCCATTACATATTGTTAATAAGAAAAACGGAGACATTAGGCCTTGTGGCGATTACAGAAAATTAAATTCAGTTACAAAGCCTGACAGATACCCAATTCCCAGATTGCAGGATTTCACATATATACTGGCAGGTAAGAAAATTTTTAGCACTTTAGATATAAATAGAGCCTACCATTTTATACCGATTGCAGAATCCGATATTGAGAAGACTTCAATTATTACGCCGTTTGGATTATGGGAATGGTGCCGTATGAGTTTTGGTTTACGTAATGCAGCTCAGACCTTCCAGAGATTCATGGCTGTGGTACTGAAAGACATAGATTTTGTATTTTGTTATATTGATGATATTTTAATAGTTTCCGAGATAGTAGAGCAGCATCAGGAGCATCTAGAGATAGTATTCGAGAGGCTTCAGGAATTTGGCATCACTATCAACATCTCAAAGTGCAGTTTTGGTAAGTCAAATGTCGATTTCCTAGGTTTCGAGGTATCTGCAGAGGGTATCCGACCACTTCCCAACAAAATTCAGGCGATTTTAGATTACCCCAAGCCCGAGACAGTACAGGAGCTCCGACGTTTTTTAGGTATGGTTAATTTTTATAGATCACATATTCCTAACGCTGTTGAGAGTCAGACAGAATTGAATAAATACTTGCACAATTGTAAAAAGAATGATAAAACAAAGGTTGTGTGGACCCAGGAATCAGAATTAGCGTTTGAACAATGTAAAGAGAGCTTAAAAAACGCCGCTACATTGTCTCATCCCATTAGCGATGCACCCATAGCGTTGATGTCAGACGCTTCGGATACATGCGTTGGTGCAGTACTTCAACAAAAAGTAGGTACAACCTGGAAACCATTAGGTTATTTTTCAAAGAAAATGACGTTAGCTCAACAAAAGTACAGTACATACGATAGAGAATTATTAGGCATATTTTTAGCTGTCAGGTATTTTAGAAAATTGTTTGAGGGACAGCAGTTGATTATTTTTACAGATCATAAGCCTTTAACTTTTGCATTTAAGAACGTTGATAGTAACAAAGAAACGCCTCGTCGTACCAGGCAATTGTTATTTATCAGTGAGTTTACATCTGACATACGATACATCGAAGGTAAAAACAATGTAGTCGCTGACTCGTTGTCCCGTGTAGATACGATTTCCTGTCCCACAGTGCTAGATTTCAACGAATTAGCTGACGCGCAAGAACAAGACCCATACATTGCGAGAACCGTTTCGAACAATAACAATAACAATGTCATGTTACGAAAGATGTTTTTACCAACAAGTACTAAACCGATATATTGCGAAATGTCCACTGAGAACATTAGGCCATATTTAACAGAAAATTTCAGGAAATCTGCTTTTGAATCTATTCATAATCTTAGTCATTCTGGTATCAGAACAACTAAGAAGTTAGTGAAACAAAAATTCTTTTGGCCTAGTATGAATAGAGATGTAGGTAAATGGAAAAAATGTTGTATTCAGTGTCAAAAATCGAAAATCAATAGACACACCTTATCAGAATTCCAAGAAATTCCTTGTGCAGATCGGTTTGATCATTTAAATGTCGATATTATTGGCCCCTTAACAACAACTGCAGATGGGTATAGATATTGTGTTACAGTAATAGACAGAAAAACTCATTGGCCAGAAGCTTTTCCAGTGAAGGAAATCACTGCTGAGCGTGTAGCTAAAGTCATTTACGAGGGTTGGATTGTTCGATACGGTTGTCCTTTGAAAATAACTACTGATCAGGTGTAACACCTAATTTTATGCAAGTGTTGCTTACCATGAGATAGCCTATAAAATACATTATTTCAAGCTGCCTTGACCGTATACGTTCACTGAACTATATCTCATTCCACTTTTCGTATTTTCACGAATCCTTCTATTCCCGGTTTTCTAATAGTTTCACTTTGAATCTAGAAATATTGAATGTTTTGGTCTGTAAGGAAAAGGTAAACATAGTCTTGTTTTGCTGTGTTTGACATCTGACAGAAGTGACAGGTTGACGTTTAGTTTCTGGTAGGTTTGTTGTCTGTGGCGATATTTCTTTGTAATTATTTGGGATTTTAGCTGTTTTATGTTTTGAGTTCTAAAGTCATTATAGAAGATATTAAATGGACTTTCTTTTATTCTACGACTATACGTTCTAGATATTAGTAAAAATGTTACGTCGGATTTGTCATGAACGGTTTGCTGCTGTGTGTATAACGAAACGCAGAAATGGTGCGTTCGGAAGTGTTGCGTTACATTGTTTTGACGTATTGAATTTTTACTTATAATTAAGTAATTGTTTTATATTTAGCCTTTCTTTCTATAAAATAGCAATTAATAGGCTACCCATTAATTGTTTAAGTCAAGTTCGCTAACTTACTTAATTTATTTAAAATGTGTTAAGTGGTTGTGTTGTGGTTCATAGTTTTGAGCATATGATTCGAACGTGCTTCGCGTCGTCGGAAGTCAGTGGTAGGAGGAAGTGTCTTTTTCGGGCTGCGCGTGCTGGCGTGCAGGTCCCTGAGAAGTTCTGTGCTGTGGGCTGTCTGTTGTTCTGTTCTGTAAGCTGCTGATTCTGGGATTTGAGGAAGAATCCTAAGGCGGCGTTGCTGCGAGCGTTATTCGTGGTTCCTGTTGTTCTGAGATAAAACCGGTGAGTTGAACACGTGTGAGAGCACACCCATGCGTGCGTTTTGGTAGTGATTCGTGTATAATCGTTTTCATTCTCTTACAGTTTCTGGTACTCTTCGGTGTCGGCGTGATCGCCTTGCTGTTGTTGGTTTCAACGGTTGCCGTAGTCCAGAAGCGTTTTTCTGCCTCCGTTACAGGTATGCGATAACCTCTTCTACATTTCTATCTTCAGAAGCACTCTCCCCACGCTTTTAAATAAGTAGGAATTATGTAATCTTTCTGTTAGAACTAAATTCTGTGTAAAAGCTATCCTAAATATAGTTTTATTGTTTGTTACTCACTAATATCTTGTGCTACTAGAGCGATCTCTTTTAGTCACTGTTTACAATATTAGTTTTGTCAAGTAGGGACCATGATGCATGGCCTGAGATTGTTTTACGACGGAGACGCTCGGTGCCTCCAGCGCCACAAGCGTCCACCATCAATGGTATCATGCCTCTGGTGCGTTGTATTTCTTATTATGATAATCTGAAACTATCTTTTCATTGTAATAGCTAGATCTATTAATTATTCATAAAATAAGTTTAGTTATTCTGTTAAATGCTGTTCTGGGTGCGACGTCACCGTTTATGTAAAAGTCTAACTTCCCCTTATCTTCTGTCTGTAATTAGCTGTACCTAGTTGTAATGCATTATTGTGTACTACTACAGGAGGTGTTTGGCTGAGGTGTTCGTCTGGAGTGTTTGGCCGAGTTGTCTGGCTGGTGTCGGTCCGAGGAGTGGGTTCATCGGCTGGCAAGAAGAATCCTTCGTCGGTTGACTTGAGGATTCTTTTTCTTTAATTACGGGGATAAATTTCTTGGTTGAAAGTTTTACCTTTACATAAATACTACTTTCAATACCACTATTCTACTTATCTTTAAGTACTACATAAATTAGTATACTACTTATAACTTCTACTTTAAATAGTATGCTACTTTACCTTAATATAAACGCGTTCTCAAGGGACCAGCCAAACTAGCCAACAACCCTCCCCTTTATTTCTTTATTTTCTCATTGTTGTTATCTTAACTTTAAGATTACGGTTATATCTCTTCACGATGAGTACCTAAGATGTTATTGTACGACAATAAATAAAACCTCTTGTCATTTAAACCTATTTTTCTTGACTTTTCCTACTTAGGAGTTTACCCCTCCACCACTTTAAAACTTAAATTAAACTTAAAACATAAACGCTTTTTTTTTCTTAAGTTACATGGCGCCCGAACAGGGACCTTGTTGGTCTAGTGTGCTTTCTCTCTGTCACTGGTCTTTCGCTCAATGACGGATTGGCTGGTCCTTTATACTTATTTTGCTGATAAGTCTGAATAATTGAATTGTACTTCTGTTGCGGTTTAGTAATATTGTGTGAGGTTACTGTGTACACTGTTTCTATACGAATATTGTAATTTATTTTACAATTGTAAATTAATTGCGGTAACTTATCTGTTATAATTTAAGTTTGTATCTCAACATGACGGAAGAACGCCCTATTCGTTTTAACGTTTTGAATAAAGATGAGCTCCTTTACGAAGTGGCTATACGTGATGCTGTTCCAGAGAAATCTGTTGATTTATTACGTATTCAAATTAGACGCTTGGCTAAAGAGATACCTAGCGATGAGGTGAGTGAGTTTGAAGGTGATGTGGAAGCGGAATTAAAAACTATTACTTCTAAAATTTTTGAATTAGAGGCGATCCTAAATCAGAAAACTCTTTTATTAAAAAGGTTATATCGCATCCAGGCTTTGGGTAACCATATCTTTCATAGGTTGAGTCGTGTAGAGCCTGTTGAGGAAGTGCATGTAACGTTGAAGGAGCAATTAGATGATCGTCTCGTCCTGTTGTTGAAACGAATTGATCAGCTGTATCATTCTTTTAGTAGTAGTTTTGATTTTAAGCCGGCTGTAGATGTAGTTCCTGGGGAGTCTGGTGTGGCTGAAGCTGAGTCTGTTGGTGTGAAGCCTGTGGTAACTTGTGATCGTTACTCTTTCGTTCACTCTCTTAATCTTAAATTTAATGGGAAGGACAGTGTACAAGCTTTTCTTCAAAGGATAGAGGAGTTGTGTTTATCTAGGAATATTTCTAAAGAGAAGTTGTTTAATTCTGCAGCTGAATTGTTTTCTGATGAGGCTCTTTCGTGGTATCGTAGTGTACGCAGTGATGTGAGGGACTGGGAGTCTTTAAAAAACTTATTATTGGAAGAATTTCTGCCTTATGATTACGATCATCGCCTGCTGCAAGAAATTAGATCTAGGAGTCAGGGTCCTGATGAGTCTATTTCGTGTTATATGAATATTATGTTTAATTATTTCTCTCGTTTGCGGATGCCTATTGGAGATGAAGAGAAGTTGACTATAGTGAAGTTTAATATAAGACCTTCATATTCCATCCCGTTAGCGAACGTTAATATTCAGTCGTGGGCTGAACTTAAAAAATATTGTAGGCAGCTGGAAGCAGCTAAACAGAGGGCTGAATTGTTCACTGAGCCTCCAAAAAATATTCAGAATGCTGTTGCTCCTGACCTTGCGTATAAGTGGAAGTCGAATCGTTCCAGATGTGATGTTGTTTCTAAACCTAGTGATAAGTTTTGCGTACGCTGTCGTGTTCGTGATCATACGTTGCTCGAATGTACGGAGCCTCGTACTATTATTTGTTTCCGTTGTGGTGAGAAAGGTGTAACTGCTGCTAACTGTCTGAAGTGTGCGCCTAAAAGTAAATCTGCGCCGGATACAAAAAACGCGTAAAGAAGGGCCGTCGTTTAACTACGCCTGCGGAGTGGCGTGAATGGTGTGATTATGTGCGTGTGTTTTTCCAAAATAATAAACGTAACGTAGCGACGGTCCGCTCAAATGATTGTCGGGACGCTCGTCCTTATTTAAATGTAGAAATTGGTGGTGTTCCTTTTTCTGGGTTGTTAGATTCCGGATCTGAGATTTCTATTATTGGTGGTTCTGCTGTGGAGTATTTTACTAACCTGGCTGACTTACATCAGCATGATTCTATAGATTCTGTTGTGACTGCGAATGGATCTACCTCTCCAGTCGCTGGATATATGTTTTTGCCTGTTGTGGTAAATGATGTGTTGCGTGTGATTAAGTTTTTTGTGATACCAGACGTATCCTCGTCTTTATTATTTGGTATCAACTTTTGGAAGGCTTTTCAGGTTGCGCCTGATGTCTTGAGTCTGATGGATCGGAAAGATCTAATAGTTTTTCAAGAACCTGCTGAAGCGGCTGTGTCGCAAATTAATCGTATACACCCTTTCGATGCTTTAACGGAAGAGCAGAAGAAATTGGCGGGTGATGTTTGTAAAATGTTTGAAGATATCTCAGCTGAAAAGAAGGGTTTAGGTAGAACTCATCTGATATCCCATCACATTGATACGGGAGACGCGACTCCTATCAAACAGCGTTATTATGTGATGTCCCCTGATAAACTTCGTGAGTTAAATCGTCAACTAGACGAAATGATTGAACAGGATGTAGTTGAGCCGAGCTGTAGTCCCTGGAACAACCCTATTACCATGGTTCCTAAAGCTAATGGTGAGATGCGTTTTTGCTTAGATAGCAGGAAACTTAATGAGGTTTCGAAACACGATGCCTATCCTCTTCCCTATATCTCTAACATCTTAGATCAACTTCGAGACTCATGTTTCCTTTCTTCTATTGATTTAAAATCTGCGTTTTGGCAGATCCCTCTTACTCCTTCTTCTAAAGAGAAGACCTCGTTTACTATTCCGTCGCGGGGACTTTTCCAATTTAAAGTTATGTGTTATGGTCTGACCTCTGCGCCAGCTACGCAGCAACGACTGATGGATAAACTGTTTGGACCTGAATTTGGAGGGCGTGTATTTATTTATTTGGATGACATTGTCGTGGCTACTAAAACTTTCGAGGAGCATATTGATCTCCTAAAGAGGGTGCTGGAGCGTTTGCGTTCTGCTAATCTGACTGTTAGTTTGTCGAAGTGTTGTCTGTTTCGGAAGCAGTTGAAATACCTTGGGTATGTTGTGGATGATTTAGGATTGAGAACTGACCCGGAGAAGGTGAAAGCCATTACGGATTTTCCCATACCTACTTGCCCCAAAGATGTTAAACGATTTTTAGGGACAGCTTCATACTATAGAAGA
The DNA here is from genome assembly GCA_963082605.1 of Rhodophaea formosa. NCBI lineage: Eukaryota > Metazoa > Arthropoda > Insecta > Lepidoptera > Pyralidae > Rhodophaea > Rhodophaea formosa. The sequence goes on from CAUJBE010000003.1 coordinate 13,265, forward strand.
TTTATTGGAGGGTTTAGTACCATTGCTGCACCTTTAAATGCTCTAACTTCTACTCGGAAAAACCGGCCACCTTTTGTTTGGTCTCCTGAAGCTGAACACGCGTTTCTGCAGCTGAAAAGTGCTTTGACGTCTGCTCCTGTCTTGGCATGTCCTGATTTTTCTCTTCCTTTTATTGTGCACGCTGATGCATCCGATGTTGGTATTGGAGGCATGCTGACTCAGTCTTTTGACGGAGAAGAACATCCAATTGCTTATTATAGTCGTTCGTTGAATCGTGCAGAGCGTAACTATTCTGCTACTGAAAGAGAGGCGTTGGCTGTGGTACATGGTAGAACATTTTAGGCCCTACCTTGAAGGTCCTAACGCTTTCAAGATTATTACGGATCACGCTAGTTTAAAGTGGTTCCTTAACCTTCGTAATCCTACCGGGCGTTTGGAACGCTGGGGTTGCAGACTTTCTCCCTACAATTTTATTATTGAGCATCGGCGCGGTAAAGATCACCTTGTTCCTGATTCTTTATCCCGTTCTGTACCGGTTTCTGTTATAAATGCTGCTGGAACCGATCCTTGGTTTCATAATCTGTATTCTCGTTGTCAGAACAGGCCCCAAACCTGTCCTAACTACCAAATAATCGATGGTATACTTTATCGTTATACTAAGAGTAAGTCTTCGCTAACTGGAGATTTTGATTGGAAGGAAGTCGTACCTTCGAATGAAAGACTACGTCTTATTACTGAGAATCACGATTCTCCTTTAGGTGCTCATTTAGGGACTGAAAAGACGTATAAACGTTTGCGTCTTCGCTTTTATTGGCCTGATATGTATAAGGATGTTGAAGAGTACGTGTCGAAATGTCAGACATGTAAAGCATATAAACATCCTAATCAAACTACTCCTGGTTTGTTTGGAAATCCTAAGGTGTGTCGTAGACCATTCCAGTGTATCAGCGTTGATTTAGTTGGCCCACTGCCCAGGTCTCGGCAACAGAATGAATATCTGCTTGTAGTGGTTTGTTGTTTTTCAAAATATGTGTTAATGTTTCCTCTTAGACGTGCGACTGGTAAAGTAGTGGCTCAACGCTTGGAAGACCATGTTTTCTTAGTTCATGGGGTTCCACAAACCGTTATCGTCGATAATGGACCGCAATTTATAGGACGCGATGTGAGAGCGTTGTTTGAAAAGTATAGAATACCACAAATTCATTTCACTCCTACTTATTGTCCTCAAGTAAATACTGTAGAACGGTATAATCGTACTATTGTCACGGCAATAGCTGCACTTGTTGGTACTGATCAACGAAGTTGGGATTCACATCTTTGTGAAATTCAATTTGCTATTAACACTGCTGTGAATGACACTACTACTTTTACCCCTTTTCTGCTTGTTCATGGACGTGAAGCTGTTGTTGATGGTTCTATCTACGGAGATAGTGAGGATATAGATGATATTCTTGTTAGTTGTCGTGCTGACTACCTCGATAAGATAGGCGTGTTGAAGGAAATATTTCTGAAGGTGGATAAAGAACTGAAAAAGTCGCACTGGAGGAACGCTAAGTATTACAATAGGCGTAGAAGGGATGTTGAGTTTGTAGAAGAAGATATCATTTGGCGCCGGACGCATGTGCGTAGTGATGCTGCGAAACATTTTTCTTATAAATTAGCTCCACGTTTTGAAAAATGTCGTGTAGTGAAGAAGCTATCTAAATTAGTGTATTTGGTGGAAGACGAGAATGGCAGGAGGAGTGAGTGTCATGTAAAAGACATTAAAGGTTTAGGTTGAATTTTAGTTGGATCGTGATGCTGGGGGCCAGCGTGAATTTTTCTCGTTACCTCGCAAAATTCTGGCGGGTGAGGGGGTACTGTAACACCTAATTTTATGCAAGTGTTGCTTACCATGAGATAGCCTATAAAATACATTATTTCAAGCTGCCTTGACCGTATACGTTCACTGAACTATATCTCATTCCACTTTTCGTATTTTCACGAATCCTTCTATTCCCGGTTTTCTAATAGTTTCACTTTGAATCTAGAAATATTGAATGTTTTGGTCTGTAAGGAAAAGGTAAACATAGTCTTGTTTTGCTGTGTTTGACATCTGACAGAAGTGACAGGTTGACGTTTAGTTTCTGGTAGGTTTGTTGTCTGTGGCGATATTTCTTTGTAATTATTTGGGATTTTAGCTGTTTTATGTTTTGAGTTCTAAAGTCATTATAGAAGATATTAAATGGACTTTCTTTTATTCTACGACTATACGTTCTAGATATTAGTAAAAATGTTACGTCGGATTTGTCATGAACGGTTTGCTGCTGTGTGTATAACGAAACGCAGAAATGGTGCGTTCGGAAGTGTTGCGTTACATTGTTTTGACGTATTGAATTTTTACTTATAATTAAGTAATTGTTTTATATTTAGCCTTTCTTTCTATAAAATAGCAATTAATAGGCTACCCATTAATTGTTTAAGTCAAGTTCGCTAACTTACTTAATTTATTTAAAATGTGTTAAGTGGTTGTGTTGTGGTTCATAGTTTTGAGCATATGATTCGAACGTGCTTCGCGTCGTCGGAAGTCAGTGGTAGGAGGAAGTGTCTTTTTCGGGCTGCGCGTGCTGGCGTGCAGGTCCCTGAGAAGTTCTGTGCTGTGGGCTGTCTGTTGTTCTGTTCTGTAAGCTGCTGATTCTGGGATTTGAGGAAGAATCCTAAGGCGGCGTTGCTGCGAGCGTTATTCGTGGTTCCTGTTGTTCTGAGATAAAACCGGTGAGTTGAACACGTGTGAGAGCACACCCATGCGTGCGTTTTGGTAGTGATTCGTGTATAATCGTTTTCATTCTCTTACAGTTTCTGGTACTCTTCGGTGTCGGCGTGATCGCCTTGCTGTTGTTGGTTTCAACGGTTGCCGTAGTCCAGAAGCGTTTTTCTGCCTCCGTTACAGGTATGCGATAACCTCTTCTACATTTCTATCTTCAGAAGCACTCTCCCCACGCTTTTAAATAAGTAGGAATTATGTAATCTTTCTGTTAGAACTAAATTCTGTGTAAAAGCTATCCTAAATATAGTTTTATTGTTTGTTACTCACTAATATCTTGTGCTACTAGAGCGATCTCTTTTAGTCACTGTTTACAATATTAGTTTTGTCAAGTAGGGACCATGATGCATGGCCTGAGATTGTTTTACGACGGAGACGCTCGGTGCCTCCAGCGCCACAAGCGTCCACCATCAATGGTATCATGCCTCTGGTGCGTTGTATTTCTTATTATGATAATCTGAAACTATCTTTTCATTGTAATAGCTAGATCTATTAATTATTCATAAAATAAGTTTAGTTATTCTGTTAAATGCTGTTCTGGGTGCGACGTCACCGTTTATGTAAAAGTCTAACTTCCCCTTATCTTCTGTCTGTAATTAGCTGTACCTAGTTGTAATGCATTATTGTGTACTACTACAGGAGGTGTTTGGCTGAGGTGTTCGTCTGGAGTGTTTGGCCGAGTTGTCTGGCTGGTGTCGGTCCGAGGAGTGGGTTCATCGGCTGGCAAGAAGAATCCTTCGTCGGTTGACTTGAGGATTCTTTTTCTTTAATTACGGGGATAAATTTCTTGGTTGAAAGTTTTACCTTTACATAAATACTACTTTCAATACCACTATTCTACTTATCTTTAAGTACTACATAAATTAGTATACTACTTATAACTTCTACTTTAAATAGTATGCTACTTTACCTTAATATAAACGCGTTCTCAAGGGACCAGCCAAACTAGCCAACAACCCTCCCCTTTATTTCTTTATTTTCTCATTGTTGTTATCTTAACTTTAAGATTACGGTTATATCTCTTCACGATGAGTACCTAAGATGTTATTGTACGACAATAAATAAAACCTCTTGTCATTTAAACCTATTTTTCTTGACTTTTCCTACTTAGGAGTTTACCCCTCCACCACTTTAAAACTTAAATCAAATTAAAACTTAAACTCTTTTTTTTCTTAAGTTACACAGGGAAGACAGTTTGAAAGTAATCTATTTGCGAGTTTATTAAAGTGTTTAGGTATCAAAAGACATAGAACTACAGCTTTTCATCCCCAAAGTAATGCCAAAATTGAACGCTGGCACAGGTCATTAAAAGTAGCGTTAACAGCTAGGCTAGGCAATAATACGTCATGGATCGACGAGATATATACTGTAATGTTAGGTCTTAGAGCAGCACTGAGAAGCGACAATAGCGTCAGCGCTGCTGAAATGACATTTGGTCGAACTCTTAGACTACCTAGCGATTTTTACGATAGTACGAGTACAGATATGAATGACGACACTTTAGTAGATAGGATACGTCAAAAGATAGGAGCTTTGAAGCCCAGTTTGAAGTCACATAGTAGTTCAAGGTCATTTTTCGTACATTCAGATTTGAAGACGTGCACTCATGTTTTTGTTAGAGATGACACTGTGAGGAAACCTTTACGTCCTCCGTATGACGGACCTTTTCCCGTCCTTAAACGGTTCGATAAAGTTTTCCAGCTACAGTTACCTAACCGTAAGGCTAATATTTCTATAGATAGGTTAAAGCCTGCTTATATTTTAAATGAGGACTCAGATCGCACGTCCAGCTCCTTGACTAAAAGTGATAACGTAGAGCCTTGTACTAATAATGCGAGTGATAGCTTAGTACAGCCTAAACCAGTTGTCCCTAAAGAAAAAGAGTGTGTTACTTTTAAGACTCGCAGCGGTCGTACAGTGAAACCGCCAGTTCGTTTTGATATATAGTATTATAAAAGTTTTTACGTATAGAGTTCCCGTAGGCCGCGATGCTCTACAGTTTTAGTATTAAAGCTGTCGGGATGCCAAGGGTTCTACTACCTAGGTAAAACTAATAGATAATATGATTTGGTTTGGCAACTGCTATTAAATGAAATGTTCTATGAAGTTGTTCAGTTATCGCAAATGACGGTCACTTCTATTGCATCAGATTTTGTAATTTTTAAGGAAAAAAATGTAATGCCATGTACGTGAGGAATATAGTAGTAAGATAGTTTTGTTTTCATAGGCGCTGGTACGAAGACACTGAAAAAGTCGGTTAATTTTTTTTATCAGAGTGGGCTTTCGTACTAGTTACCTTTAGAGTCATCATATGTAATATTTTACTTTTATATAAATTTCAAGTCGACCCTTGAGATACAGGTGTTCGCATCTAGTTAAGTTATTCTTCTGTATGTAACTTTATTTTGGTTTGCTAAAGTGAAACGTTGTCGTAGTTCATTTGAGAATATGTGAATGCACAAATTGATAAGTCGGTCAAGTAAGGCACGTGTAAAATTATTGTGTAGTTATGTTATTTTGTATCAGCATACGTCGAATGAATAATCGAGGATGGATTTAGGATAAATAGCAATATTCTTTTAAAGTTTTTCATTTGCAATTGATTTTTTCCAAGAGAAAGTTAAAATGGGCTGGGGACAGAGCAAACAAGAAAACGTAGCGATCGCCCAGGCCCAAGCTTCTAGTGGAGCGGTAGAATCGAAGTTGAATTATTTATCCATCATCGTATTAATCACAGTTGTATTGATTACATTCATTGTGATATGTGTTATACGTCGGCATTGTGTAAAAGGGGCAAGAAAATGGTTAAGGAAGGAAGTTAACAGCGTGAGTTTGCCTATACCGAACTTGAGGGTTCAAACTACGCCTGTACAGTCAGCCCAGCCGACAGTCTATTGAAAGTATTTAAGTGAAGTTTTATGATTGTGATCGTCGTATAATTTATTTTTTTATGTACTAACGCGACAACGTATAGTGCGTATAAAAATGATATGTAATTTTGTTAAGCATATTGTGACGTATAGCTATTATTTATAATTAAATGTGACGTTGCACACCCCGCCACCTGGACACTACTCCGGTAGACGTCCCGGCTGACGGTCGTGCGTAGCTGTCAAAGCAAAGCCTTACTGTTATTATTTCATCTCCTCGTAAACACCCCAAGACTAGACGTAACATTGGCGACGAGGATGAAAACCGTAAGTAAATATCAATTTTGACTAAATTATGGCCCAGTTATGAATTGAAAAAATAAAAGTTGTGGTTTCAATATTTTGCCAGACAAATATTTTGACTTGTTCTACATCAAACAGCTTTTGCTTCATGTGACAAGAAAGGAAAATATATATTGAGGAACTTAGTAGTAAATTTATTTATCTTTTCGTGATAAAATATACAAATGTGGATACTAGTACTCGGCTACAGGTACCACACCGTGCCGTGCCGCGCTGTCATCGGATACTTAAAGTAAACAAGTTGATAACTGGTGGCCATACGAGTCTTAAAACCGTGCTTTGTTAATACATACTAATAATAATCCGTACTTGTGAGTATTTGGTGACTGTTTAAGTTAATTATGTTGGGGAAAGGTAATTAATGCATTGCATTATTATTCCTTCATTTTTTTTTCTTCTGTTGATAATGTCATTTATGAGCTGCACAAATACTTAAAATGCAAAAAACCTTAGTTGTCTAAATAACAAGTAGTCATCTTCTACTCACTATAAAGCAAAATAGTGCCTGTATGTATTAGCCTTATCGACTAATTATGCAATAATTGGCTACATGACTAAAAAAATTTTCGTGTCGCTATGTAAAGACCTGCCAAAAATAAACACAATAGTGACCGAAATACATTTTTAAACAAAAAACTCTTTCAGATATAGAAGTTTTAAAAACACATATTTTTAGACGTTAATTTTTAGACGTGAAAACGCGCTCTTTAAATGCCTACATATTTGTGACGTCACAACTTTGTATTTTGTATGGGCGGCGTGAGAACTTTGTTTGGTAGCTATACGAAATATTACGTTTATGGTAATGGTTTCATAACAAAAGTTGCTACAAATTTTGCAGACTACAATATAGTATAAGTGTAATTTAAGATTTTCATACTTTTAAAAATGGTCCTATTCACCCAACTTTAAAGAAGCTTTAAGAACACTTAACGAATCGATATCAAATTAAAAGTGTTTTTATAGTGTTTTTAGATAGAAAAGAGTATCATTGGAAACAAATTTTATATAATCTTAACATTAGGCAAATACCGAATTATCGAAGAAAAAGAAAAAGAAAAGAGGAATGAAGATCAGTTCCACAAAAAAATAAAACGTTCCACCTAAACAGACTTGTTGAGTAGTTTATGGAAAAACCAAAAACCGTTCCATATAAACTGACTTGTTGAGTAGTTTAGAGAAAAACCAAAAACCGTACCACATAAACTGACTTGTTGAGTAGTTTATGGAAAAACCAAAAACCGTTCCACATAAACTGACTTGTTAAGTAGTTTATGGAAAAACCAAAAAACCGTTCCACATAAACTGATTTGAGTAGTTTATGGAAAAACCAAAAACCGTTCAACATAAACTGACTTGTTGAGTAGTTTATGGAAAAACCAAAAACCGTTCCACATAAACTGACTTGTTGAGTAGTTTATGGAAAAACCAAAAACCGTTCCACATAAACTGACTTGAGTAGTTTATGGAAAAACCAAAAACCGTTCCACATAAACTGACTTGTTGAGTAGTTTATGGAAAAACCAAAAAACCGTTCCACATAAACTGACTTGTGAAAGTAGTTTATGGAAAACCTGTTCCACATGAGCCGACTTAGCTGAATAGTTTATGGGGACCCTGTTCCACATAAACTGATTTAGCGTAGTGGTTTATGGAAAAACCGTTCCACATAAACTGACTTGTAAGAGTAGTTTATGGAAAAACTGTTCCACATAAACTGACTTGAAAGAGTAGTTTATGGAAAACCCGTTCCACATAAGCTGACTTAGCTGACTAGTTTATAGGGATCCCGTTCTGTATAAACTGATTCAGTTGAGTGGTTTATGGAAAAGCCGTTGCACATAAGCTGGTTTGATTGAGTGGTTTATGGGAAAAATCATTCCACATAGACTGACTCCGTTAAATAAGTTTATGGAAAAATAACCCAAGTTCCACAAAGACTGACTCGGTTAGAGTTAGTTTATGGAAAAATCACACAAGTTCCACATAGACTGACTCGGTTGAGTTAGTTTATGCAAAAATCACACAAATTCTACATACACTGACTCGGTTGAGTTAGTTTATGGAAAATCACACAAATTCTACATACACTGACTCGGTTGAGTTAGTTTATGGAAAAATCACACAAGTTCCACATAGACTGACTCGGTTGAGTTAGTTTATGCAAAAATCACACAAATTCTACATACACTGACTCGGTTGAGTTAGTTTATGGAAAAATCACACAAGTTCCACATAGACTGACTCGGTTGAGTTAGTTTATGCAAAAATCACACAAGTTCTACATAGACTGACTCGGTTGAGTTAGTTTATGCAAAAATCACACAAGTTCTACATAGACTGACTCGGTTGAGTTAGTTTATGCAAAATCACACAAGTTCTACATAGACTGACTCGGTTGAGTTAGTTTATGCAAAAATCACACAAGTTCTACATAGACTGACTCGGTTGAGTTAGTTTATGCAAAAATCACACAAGTTCTACATAGACTGACTCGGTTGAGTTAGTTTATGCAAAAATCACACAAGTTCTACATAGACTGACTCGGTTGAGTTAGTTTATGCAAAAATCACACAAGTTCTACATAGACTGACTCGGTTGAGTTAGTTTATGGAAAATCATACAAGCTCTACGACTGACTCGGTTGAGTTAATTTATGGAAAAATCACACAAATTCCACACACACTGACTCGGTTGAGTTAGTTTATGGAAAAATCACACAAATTCCACATACACTGACTCGGTTGAGTTAGTTTATGGAAAAGCTACACACTTTTAGTATTGTGCATGTTTATGTAATCTAAAGTCAAAATCATGTTTTTTTTATGTCTCCTAAAAGTGGAGGACTTGTAATTGATTCTTGTTACTCATTCTGTATCTTTTTTAAAATAAATTATTGTAAGTCCAAGTAAATAGAGAATGAATGAACGATTTCAAAATAGAATGATTAATTTTATCTGTTTATGGGAGAAACCAAAATCTTGAATACGTGGAATAAATACTCCATGTAAATATTCGAATATTATATTTCCAAAATAAAAATAAGTATAGTCTTTGTTCCGATAGATATTTTAATAAAACATTATTGATTTCCATAGAGTCTCGTAAAATTTCACAAATATGGGAAATCGTTGCAACTAATTCCTTTAACAGAAGTAAATGCACTTCATTGTAAATAATTCCTCAATAACATCCCAGCAGCCGGCCATAGACACTTGGATATCTAAATGAAAGCGAGGCTTTCATTTTAAGAGGAAAAGGACTCATCCATTTTGGCACTTAAAGTATCTCTCGACAAATTAAATGTCTGCGGATGTCATGTGCCCGGTTAATTAACCAATAACCGAAGAAAAAAATCATTATACAAAGCTCTTTAAGCGAGTAGGCGACCAAAACTGTTCAAAAGAGTTTCTTTCGGCGTTTCTTCTCTGCAGTGGTCGGTTCCGAAACGCTAGTATTATGTAGCTTATTGATAATAATTAATAATAAAAATAGTAATTTAATACATATGATAAATACATACCCTAAGTATTATATTGAAAAAAAAAACTATCAATGCGATTTCACGTGAAAAGCCAGGGTAGACCTGAACAAACCGTTCTTCCGTCGGGAAGTTTTCGTTGCAATACCTATAGAAGATTATTATATTTAGAATCAAATCAAGACAATCAGATAGAAAAAAAAATACAATAATTAAACAACTAAAAAAAAAATCAAAAGAAACCAGTGGATGATCGAAAAAATATGAAATAAGTCTTATAAAACGAGGCTATACAACAAACGATCAGGGTACAAATGTTGGAGTGATAGTCAAAAATCTGAAAACTCTACGTAAGCAAAATATACATATTCCATATAATAAGTACCTAGATGATACTGATATGACACTACGTTGGTGTTAAAATAAATATTTTGTTCTTAATCTCTTATGCTACTTACCAGAATCCATCATGCTAGTAACAAGAGCAACATTGAAAAATTAATGCGTTTAAAGTTTTTTCTTTTTTACTATGATGCTAGTGCTCTGTAGAGGTAGAAGCAATTCTCCTCTAGCATAAGACAGTGAAGTCGAGTCAAAGTTTCCGGCCTTAAAAGATGGATAGATATCGAATAATATACAATCAAACAGAAATAGAGCCAATTTGGGACATTGTATAAATCTAACATGACTTATTGTAAAACGCAGACAAACGATAAATTTAGATCCAACCCGGGTTTCAAGTCAAGAACTTAGGAAAATCTTATTATAAAAAAAAAGTGTTATCGCTTTACTCATAGTATAGATGACCCTAGGTCTAAATATAATTAATATCTCATGTAAATAAACATCATATCCACAAAAGCTGTAACCAGGAAGAATGTCATTGATGAATCCCAGACTGACAGGAAATTAGACTTGAGAAAACAAAATAGTGTTTTTATTTGGGCTGTTCTGGTATTATAGCCATAAAAGTTGACTTCGCTTTAAAGAGTGGCAAAAAAAAAAAAAAAAAACTTGATAAGGATGTCGAGAATTTACTAAAAGCTATGAAAAGTTTCGAGACTAAGGTATTCTAATTAATATTACATCAGACAATGTACGACAAAAAAGTAACGAGGAGTTCAAATCTGCCCTTTAAGAGTTTGGTATTCAGTATTATAATGCTATTTCATATAACTGCACGCCAAATGGTAAAGTCGAAAGAAAAACTGCGACATACTAAAACGTTGAAATATTAGCAAATGTCAAAAAATTGGACTGCAAAGGCAATCTATCTAAGGCGCTATCTCACGACATACAATAATACTACAGGTAGATCACCCTGTGAAATACTTTTCAACACACCATTCAGGGATTCATAATCGAGTTAAAAGTGAGTAACAAAGAAAATACAAAGGAAAAGAAAAGAACATTAAAGGCAAGTAAAGAAAATCTGTATACATCGGTTGGACCGACTGGCGACTAGTTTAGATAAAAAAAAAGAGATCAAATAAAATTAAAACTTTAAATTCAACTACATACACTATGATAAGCATAAAAGGAGGAGATGTATGCGGTAAAATTTATGAAACTCAAATTTATGAAACTCAATAGGAATCTAAAAGTAATGCACTTTATTTGAAAAGGAAAAAAAAGCGGAAACCTTTAAATGAAAAGGAAGAAATAATGGGAGAATTTAATGACGGCGGAAGATGATTATCAAAATAAATAAGTCAATGAATATCACTACTGTGACATGAGAGTTAAATAACGAATTACTAAGAAACCTTTGAATGAAAAGGAAGAAATAATGGGAGAATTTAATGACGGCGGAAGATCATTATCAAGATAAATAAGTTAATGAATATCACTGCTGTGACATGAGAGTTATATGACGAATTACGAAGAATGTCGGGAATATTGAGTTAATCAGTATCACTGCTGTGACAGAGTACTGTGTCATGTTGCTTATTATTGTTTTCATGTTTATATAATTTAATTCATATTGTTTTTTATTTGTATTCCAACAAAACCAAAAATCAAGTAATAAAAATCTAAAATCAAGTTTTTAAAATTTGTTGAAAGGAAGGGAACTGTGACGTATAGCTATTATTTATAATTAAATGTGACGTTGCACACCCCGCCACCTGGGCACTACTCCGGTAGACGTCCCGGCTGACGGTCGTGCGTAGCTGTCAAAGCAAAGCCTTACTGTTATTATTTCATCTCCTCGTAAACACCCCAAGACTAGACGTAACACATATATTCATGTGTGAATGGGTTATGGTCAGGTATTTCAAAATGTTAAGTATTGAAACTCTGAATAATTTTCTTGTATTTTTTGTTTATTCATTGGCAGTCCACAATTGTATTATGAAAATATTATATTCTTAAATCTGTAACATGTTTTCAATGTAGTCTATTGCGTCATATCAATTCTTGTTATTGTATCGTCGCGCCGTCGCCCTGCGCGGCGAGGTCAGCGTTTCGCTGGATCGGCGCATTCCTTCACGATGGTAGTGAGTGACTGCAATGTTATAGAAAGTTTTAAATTGAATGTTTTATGTCAAAATTTTTTTGTTTATCTCCCAAAAATTTTGGGAGGGGTGTTATGTAGGGACACACTAGCTGCTGCGTTTGCATTTATGCCGGTTTGCAGCGCGGGACGCGAAATCGCATTCAGTCGTCTCCTACCTTCGCGAGCGTTTACCGTGCTATCAGCCGCCGTGTGTCCGCGCATAACACTCAGTGTTTGTTTGGTTGTGCGTTTCTCATAAACTCTAAAGTAACATTATCGTGTAACTGTAACCTCTGACTGTAACCAGTGTTTGTGTGTAGTACGGAATAAACATTCAGTGATATCCAGTGCATTTCATTCGCAACCTATCCTGATAGCGTAGGCCCCTACACTATACAAATAAGAAAACATAGATACACATACGCAACACAAATAGCTACGACTTAGAAGTGTAGTCTAGGGAGTACGAGGCCTACAAAAGTATTTTTGAGACTTTGTTGATCAGTAAATCATTTGGCAGGTGGCGATCCGGCGGCACGGGCCCACCGTGGTGCTGGTAGACGGCAAGTGCAAGAGCTTCCAGTACTACAAGAGCGGCGTGCTCCAAGACTACCGATGGTAACTTATAACATAAAATATTGTAACGCTTACTTTTTTTTCCAAAAATAATTGCTATTAAATGTAGTGAAAAAGTTTATAATCTACTTTAGTTTTTTTTGTCATCAAAAAATGTTCCGACATGTATCGGGCGAGCTAATATTGAGTATGTAAATACAAGCATATGGTGCCGTCCAAGTCGCCGTTTTGCTGTACTATTTTTGAACAGGAACTGCTCTACAACGTTCGATTATACGAAAAAATCGTTAAGTTACACACGGACTGTTGTGTGTGTAATATTGTCGTATTACACACACAACAGTCCGTTTGTATACATTTCACAAATGAGCATTAACGGTTTTGAGCTTGTGACATACGAGTAGGTACTCTACTATAGTTAATTGAAACAAATTGTCTCTAAAGAAAGTTTTCATTACTATTTCATTTTGGCAGCATCCGAGAGTTGAAGAAACTGAACCACGCAGTGACAGCGGTGGGGTGGGGCACGCGGCGCGCGACGCACTTCATCCTGAAGAACTCGTGGGCGGCGTCGTACGGCGAGAACGGCTACATCCGCGTGCACGGGCCGTCCAACACGTGCGGCGTGCTCACCAGCCCCACCTACCCGCGCGTCGAGGACGCCGACGTGCACCGGCTGCCGGCCGGCAGCGCCGCGCCGCTGCCCGACGAGCAAGCCGGCGGCGCACAGCTGTAGGCGGCAGCACTACAATCCCGCACCCTATATACCCTGCTACCCCGGTGCCGTGGACACAATTAAATTAATTCGGCAGGGAACTATGATGGTTGCCGAACAGTAACTCACTTCACTAGTTGTGTGTGTAAATTGAATTATATAATTTAGAGCTGAAATTAATATTTTAAAAAATTTTCATCAAATTGTTAGTTTTAAGTTGAATTCCGACTTGATTTTATATTGTTAGTGGAAATAAATAAATGTTAAAAAAAAATGTGCCATTAATAACAAACTGACTAATTTATGACTTGAGTCTATGAGTTTAATATACTTATTTTAAGTTTAATTTTTGTTTATAATAGTTATGTATATCAATTTTCAATTTGTGGATAAGAAAATGAATCAGTATCTCTTTACTAAACTATTTTTAGTACAAAAGTATTCAAATAAAATCTGTATAAAAATAATGAAGTTTTTGTAACTGAAATCAGCCATTGTAGTGTACAGATTCGAGCGGGATTATTCAAAATTCAAAACGTTTATTCAGAAAATAGGCTTTTGCAGGCACTTTTTCACGTCAAATCACATTTAAGATTATTATATTAAATATTATGCATTTACTCATTACTGATCAAAGCTAACGACTACTAGTACTATTAAATAACAAAACTTTGTTTTCAGACTTTTATCCATAATGTTAGTAACAATATTATCTTTCGTATTAGTGTTAGATATTCGTATATAAATTCAATGTATTATATAACTATTCAGCTTATAGTTTATTACAGTAATTACAACAGGCAAAAATATAATTTCACATTACCTAATAAATACCATTTTTAGGGTTCCGTAGTAAACAAGGAACCCTTATAGTTTCGCCATGTCTGTCTGTCTGTCTGTCCGTCCGCGGTTTTACGCGAGACTTACGAGACTATAAGTACTAGAAAGCTGTAATTTGGTATGGGTATGTATATTAATCATGTCATAAAAGTGGTAGAATAAAATCTTAAAAAAAAAAAATTTTTTTTTTAGGCTAGCTCCCATACAAGTAAGTGGGGGAGTAATTTTTTTACTCTATTTACCCATCGTGTGGGGTATCGTTAAAAAGGTCTTAAAAAAATATTGTGATGATTTTGATGATTGAGAACACCATTTTTCGATTTAGGGATCCGTTTCCGAAATATTTGGTTTTAAAGTGCGAATTTTTGTTAGACGTAAGTGTCCCCCCCCTCTATCTGCTATATATAGGTATACGGTTATATATAGACCCGTAAAAAAAAAAAAAAAAATTACAGCTGTAGTATATATACTGAAGTTTAAAGGAAAACTGTAAAAGTTCATACTATTGTCATTGTTAAATGTTTTTGGTCGTTAAACTGTAAGGTGCGAGTGTGAATAGTGTGAACTCAAAGTTGTCATTCGCAACTACGGAACCCTACACTGCGCGTGGACGGACGGACGGGGTTGGTTGGTTGGTTGGTTGGTTGGTTGGTTGGTTGGTTGGTTGGTTGGTTGGTTGGTTGGTTGGTTGGTTGGTTGGTTGGTTGGTTGGTTGGTTGGTTGGTTGGTTGGTTGGTTGGTTGGTTGGTTGGTTGGTTGGTTGGTTGGTTGGTTGGTTGGTTGGTTGGTTGGTTGGTTGGTTGGTTGGTTGGTTGGTTGGTTGGTTGGTTGGTTGGTTGGTTGGTTGGTTGGTTGGTTGGTTGGTTGGTTGGTTGGTTGGTTGGTTGGTTGGTTGGTTGGTTGGTTGGTTGGTTGGTTGGTTGGTTGGTTGGTTGGTTGGTTGGTTGGTTGGTTGGTTGGTTGGTTGGTTGGTTGGTTGGTTGGTTGGTTGGTTGGTTGGTTGGTTGGTTGGTTGGTTGGTTGGTTGGTTGGTTGGTTGGTTGGTTGGTTGGTTGGTTGGTTGGTTGGTTGGTTGGTTGGTTGGTTGGTTGGTTGGTTGGTTGGTTGGTTGGTTGGTTGGTTGGTTGGTTGGTTGGTTGGTTGGTTGGTTGGTTGGTTGGTTGGTTGGTTGGTTGGTTGGTTGGTTGGTTGGTTGGTTGGTTGGTTGGTTGGTTGGTTGGTTGGTTGGTTGGTTGGTTGGTTGGTTGGTTGGTTGGTTGGTTGGTTGGTTGGTTGGTTGGTTGGTTGGTTGGTTGGTTGGTTGGTTGGTTGGTTGGTTGGTTGGTTGGTTGGTTGGTTGGTTGGTTGGTTGGTTGGTTGGTTGGTTGGTTGGTTGGTTGGTTGGTTGGTTGGTTGGTTGGTTGGTTGGTTGGTTGGTTGGTTGGTTGGTTGGTTGGTTGGTTGGTTGGTTGGTTGGTTGGTTGGTTGGTTGGTTGGTTGGTTGGTTGGTTGGTTGGTTGGTTGGTTGGTTGGTTGGTTGGTTGGTTGGTTGGTTGGTTGGTTGGTTGGTTGGTTGGTTGGTTGGTTGGTTGGTTGGTTGGTTGGTTGGTTGGTTGGTTGGTTGGTTGGTTAGGTTAGGTTAGGTTAGGTTAGGTTAGGTTAGGTTAGGTTAGGTTAGGTTAGGTTAGGTTAGGTTAGGTTGGGGTGCTAAGGGCAGGAAACCTCCTCGAGTGCCTGGTCTCTTGAAGGCTTTGTTTCTCACATTTGATCTTTGATCCGGTGTGAGCGACGGGCCGACAAGGGATTCGGGACGGTGCACCCTGGGCGGCAGCCAATAACTCTCCGATATGCGGGGTCTTATTGGTTGTTGTCTGATATCCTGCCGAGTCCACTCTCACAGGTCTGCTTTCAGACCCTGTGTAGATGTGCGTATGGGGGGAAAGCGGGGTCCTCAATGGACCTCCGCTCGTTTTGTGGGGTCTGTCGGCTGTTTTCAGCTGGCAGCTGTAGGTGACTGGCCCAGGAAACTGGGCAAACAGTCGAAATCGTAATCCCAGTGGGTTTTCCTATGGGACCGAGGGGCTTGGCTTAACCACCCGGCCCGCGAGGAAGACAACCTCTATAAAAAATTACCCTCAATCCTAAGCATTGGAAGCGCCGCGATGGGATGCATGGTTGAGAGGTAGGTCAACCTTTAGCGTTTCCCCCGCCGAGGCACCGGCCGACCCCTCGGTGGGTTACCCCATAGGCTTGCCCGGGTACAGGGGGCACTGCCCGGGTCGACCGTTTATTTCCCCCATACTCGTGGGAATCATATGGATTTGAACACAAATAAAAACTCTTTTTTAAGTCTGGAGGTGGACTGCGAAGGTCCGGAAAGTGTGGGCCGAGAAGGCCACAAGGAGTCGGGACGTGATAACCAACGGTTATTGAGAGGTAGCCCAGGGAGCTCCCGCAACGAATCTCCCAAATTATTTGAAAGTGCAGAGGAAGTCTCTGACCCTGAGTCGGAAGGGTCTCTGGTGGATGTGGCCCTAGATGGGAAACAAATGGCACGGCTGTGGGCCCAAAAGAAGCGCACTTGGGAAGCGTCGCTGGATGACACTGACCTGGTGGATGAAATGATCTCTGTCTCCAAGGTGTCTACGGCGAAACGAGGCAGGGCTCGCCCTTCAGTTAGTAAGCAGCCAAATCTTCCCCGCCCAGATGCGGAGTACCGTAAGGTACAACGCGAATCGGCTGTTGTGGAGGCTGAAGCCGAGGTTGCTGAATTGGCGCGACAGGCTGAGGCCAAACGAGTCACTAGTGGGGCTGACTCTGGTGAGACTGAGAAATCGGCTATGGACTTGCGAGAACAAGTTATGTCCAGCCTGGCGGTGGTAAGGACGGTCGCCGCTAAATCTGGCCATCTCAAAGGCACTTTTGTGAGGAGTCTGAAAGACGCCTCCAAAAACATTGAGGAGGCTGTCTGTGCTCTGCAAAGCAGGTCCATAGCAGAGGAGACGGAGCTGTTGCAGGCCAGCAACAAAAGCCTGCAGAATAAAGTATCGGCACTCGAAAGGGAAATGGCTGAGTTGCGGGCCCAAATAAGCAAGACTCAGGCCCCGTCACATTCTTCGGCGATCTCAGCCACCCCGGAAGAGCACGAAGCACTGGCGGCTATAATAATGCGTACCGTTGGACCGATGATCAATGCACGGTTCGACGGTATCCAGAGCAGGCTCTTGCCAGAGCCCAGAATGAGACCACCTTTGGCGGCGGATAGAGCACAGCCACCACCGTCCTGCGCGCCAAGTACGGACGAGACGGCGGCTGCATCGTCCCAGACCCGTGGCCTGCAACCTGACCCTAAGGGGAAAGGAAAAGGAAGGGGGAAAAGTAAGGTTACTAAAGCTGTAACCTCTGGAGTGGCGGCACCAGTAACAGCGTCGGCATCACGCCCGCTGCCCCCCGCCCCTCCAACCATGACTGAGACTTGGTCCACAGTGGCCAAAAAAGGACGAAAGAAGAAGGCAGCTACCTTAAAAAAGAGCACAGGTCCCACCGCACCTCACGTACGGCCGGCCCAACAAAAAGTGCAGCAGCGGGCTCAACAGCCTAAGCTACGGCCACCTCGCTCGGCTGCGGTCCAGCTCAAAATCAACCCAGATGCAGAAAAGCGAGGCATCTCTTATGCCTGGGTCCTAAAGCAGGCCCAGGAGAGTGTGGACCCCAATGCATTGGGCATTCCTAGCCTAAGGATAAAAAAGGCAGCAACAGGGGCTCGCATCCTTGAAGTCTCTGGCGCTGACAGAGACCAAAAGGCGGACTCGCTTGCCGAGAAGTTGAGGGAGGCACTGGACCCTGAAATCATAAATGTGTCCAGGCCCCAAAAGTGTGCGGAATTGCGTGTACTGGGGCTTTGTGACTCGGCAACATCCGGCGATGTCTGCACAGCTGTCGCACGCGTGGGCCAGTGTGCTGAAAGTGACATAAAAACAGGCGAAATAAAAGAGGATCACTCCGGCACTAGAGGAGTATGGGTGCGGTGCCCTGTCGCGGCAGCCAAAAGGCTCACATCTAGTGGCGCGCGGCTACTGGTCGGTTGGGTGTCGGCGCAGGTCAAACTGCTGCCGACCAAAACCCAGTATTGTTACCGGTGCTTGGAAGTAGGGCACGTCAGCCTGACGTGCACCTCTGAGACCGACCGTAGCCAGCTGTGCTACCGATGCGGAGTCCCAGGCCATAAAGCTGCCACCTGCAATGCCTCGCCCAACTGCGTTCTTTGTGCAGAAAGTGGCAAACCGGCAGGCCACAGAGTCGGGAGCAAGGCTTGTCCATCATCCCGGCCTGGTAAAAAGAGAAGGCGTGTTGCGGCTGTGGCTACGGCTCAGGCGCAACCTGCCCAACCGGCGTCACATATTGACGCCGATACGATGGAAACGGGGCCGATCCAGGATTGATATGGCCCTAAAAGTGCTCGAGGCGAACATCAACCACTGTGCCAGAGCACAGGATCTTCTCTGCCAAAGCGTGGCACAGTGGTTGATTGATGTTACGGTGGTGGTGGAGCCGTACTTCGTTCCACCCAGAGAAAACTGGGTGTCGGATCTGGAGGGCCATGTGGCAATCATGTCTTCGGCGAACACTTCGCCTCCGTCAGGTTGTTTTCGCGGTCATGGATTTGTCTCAGCTCTGCTTGGTGGCATAGTTGTGGTTGGGGTGTATTTCTCTCCCAACCGGCCACTTTGCGAGTTTGAGGCATTCCTAGCCGAAGTCGAGGCGCTCGTGCTCAGGAGCCATCCTCACCCCGTGCTTGTTGTCGGGGACCTCAACGCCGAATCTCCGGCGTGGGGATCCCCTGCAATTGATAGACAGGGGCGCGGAGGGGTGGTAGAGGAATGGCTCATCACCGTTGGGTTGGCGGTGCTGAACCGGGGTTCGGTTCCCACTTGCGTGCGCTGGAACGGCAGCTCCATAGTCGACGTCGCATTTGCAAGTCCTTCGTTGGCCTGCCGTTCCCAGAACTGGCTGGTGATGGAAGACGTGGAGACGCTCTCCGACCATCGCTACGTGCGATTTGATCTCTCCGCGTCTTCGGTCAGTTCAAGCGGCCCGAACTGGACCCCGAGCGAGGCTGGCCCAGGGTGGCAGCTGAAGCGCCTCGACAAAGATCTTCTGCACGAGGCGGCCATAGTACAGGAATGGTTCCGTGCGCCGGTACAGGTGGTGGTTGAGGACGAGACTGAGTGGTACCGGGGTGCTATAACAGCAATTTGTGATGCGTCGATGCCCCGGGTTAGTACTCGTCCTCCCAAAAGGTGGGTGTATTGGTGGTCACCTGCGCTTTCGCGACTACGCGAAGCTTGCATAGTAGCGAGACGCCAATACGCCCGCTACCGGAGGAGGCGGCGCCGGAACCGGGCTGATGAGGCCGCCCTGCTGACAAGCCTGACGGAGGCGAAGTGTGCTCTGAAAATAGCCATCGAAGAGGCAAAGAAGGCAGCCAGGCAGGAGTTGCTGGCTACACTGGATCGGGACCCGTGGGGACGGCCGTATAGGCTGATCCGCAAGAAGATCCGCCCGTATGCCGTCCCACTAACAAAAAGTCTCCAGCCGCAGCTCCTGGAAGAGGTAGTCTCCCATTTGTTCCCCCAAGGAGGTATGTCTTCGTCCTCGATGCCACTGGGCGAGGACCAAGAAGAGATCCCCGA
>CAUJBE010000004.1:0-40343 GCA_963082605.1 Rhodophaea formosa
CATTTTGCCGGGTCTGCTGAACACTTTTGTATGGAAATGTTGAAAAAATATTAATAGGTATCCCTTGTTCCAAAAGGAAAATATGTTCATATTGACAGGCTAAAACACCCCTTTAAGAGAACGTCGGGGGTAAATTTATAGGCTGTACGTGATCACGCTGACTGTTTAATCCTTCAAACTTCAGCAACAAATAAAATATTTTGAAGAATTTAGAAAAAAAATGAAATAATTTTATTATGAGAAGCTATCATTAAAATCGAATTCAAACTTAAATAGATAAATCAAAACAAACTTGAAGGAAGAAGCTAAAGCGTCTTCTTTTAGAAGGTCCTACGGACACGTTCTGGCTACATCATCAGATCAGCTCTATGCTTCCATAATATGCATTGCCATCCGAATCAATTATCCAAGTACAAAAGATTTGAGCTCAATCAGTCAAGGAGATCAATCAAAGTCAAAGAGTCAGTGATCAAACCCTCAGAAGGTATAGTTATTAATCAACACTATGAGATCAAACCATGCAATCATCTAACTGCCTAATAAAATCGAAATCCACGCACGCCTAGTCATGTCTTTCATTTGTGAGGATTTCGATTATTATTGCATCCTACTTTAGATGAAAATCTACAACAGCAAGAATATAGCAACTCCTATTTGCCTAAATTTTAACTATCTCAAAACCTAAACTCAAAGAATAGCGCTGGATCTTAAAACAAAAAAGAAAACTCTCTGTCCATTACACAGCCTAATTCTAGCATACACGCGCAATAATCGGGAACGTTCGCGGAAATCAATTCGAATTGTCCATCAATAGTAGCTACTTACTTCTTGATGTATGGGACTACAGGTAACAGGTACGTAACAGGTACAGGGAGGGTGACGGGTGGGAGGGAGCGACTGGAACAGTGCAAGCGCCGTCACCGCCCGCACAGGACGCCCGCACGCAGTGCCTCCGAAAATACGCGTTCCACGGACTCATGAAAAAAGTGGAAGAGTGAACAGATTGTGAGTTTTCCGGACGTGTCAGTTTGAATAAGTTTTCTTTTTTTATTTGAATTTTTTGGCCAGTCTCATCTCGTTTTTCTGGTAAGTATTTTTATTATTAGTATAAATGTAAATATATTTTATAAAATGTACCTTTTTATTGGTGAATAGTATTTTGTAATTTAATAATTTACAAATAAGTAGCTATCCATATTTTTTGCTCTATAAAATTTAGATTTTATACATTTTTAAATTGGGGGCATTGGTAATTTTTGCATCGTTAATATCAATTAAGTACGTTAGTATTTACTTAATTATAAATAGTATTTAAGTAATAATTAATTTTACGATACCTATAATAAAACATGAAGAACTAAAACGAATCTTAAGTACGAAAACCAAGCAACAAAAGAGTAATAAATTATAGATATTTATTATTATAATTTGTAAAACGAGACGCAATGCTTCCGACAAAATTCAAATTATTACTAATAAATAATAATTGGTAACCTCCACTGTTTACCTATTACAAAAGAAAAAAATAATTAGCACTGGCTGGTAATTGAATAATCACATCATTAACAAAGCCTCGAGCAGCGTTGGTTTACTTGTTGCATTCGCTAGGAATAAATGCGGCTTCTTATTTTAAATTAAAGCCCGCGGCCGAATAAAACCTTTTTATTTTTAATTAACGTCCATTGTATTCACTGTTATGGCAAAAAGTGAAATAAAAGGTCTGATTTTTTTAAATCTCCGAAAAACATATGTATATCGTCTGATTTATTGACTCTTGAGCGTAATTCTAAAAATATATTTTATTAAAAATTGTAGTTTGTATTTTTTTGCCAAGCCAACTAGCCTCACTCGTTAATATATTTCTTATACTTCTATGATTTCTAAATAAGTTTAAATTGAAAAATTCTACAATATATAGGTAGTGCTTAAGTTGTATTATTATGGTATTACTTTTCAGTATTTTGCATCTGGCAAATTAAGAGAACTACTCATTACCGTCAAAAGCGGCCACTTTCGGTGGTTTTGAGTGGTTCTCTTTTTTTGACATGATGCTCTGATGAAAATTTATACTAAACATACAATACCTAAGCTATTTACTGTACAAACGTAGATTTTTGTTTCAATTAGATCTTATTTAGGACTACAAGATTTAAATTACGAATAGCGCTTGTTTCACTGCTGTTAGCCTCTTAAACCCCTAAACTATACAATACGTCTTCTAAAAAAATTAAAAACGTTGATAAATCAATTCTTTGTGGATTTCAAAGCGCAGATGTTCAAAATAAATTACCACTTGCGGTCACCCTTCATGCATTAGTCCACGCCCTTCGATGCTTGCCGTGCGTAAAAGCAAACCAGTGCAAATCTAAGCTACCAAGTTCACTTAGTGTCAGTAACTGCCGTACGTACCTTTATAGGTACGTAGCTTTTGTGCCAGAAACTCCAAAGGAGCTAATTTAGCACCAGGTAAATGTAACCCAAACATTTAGGATGAAACGGGCAAGCACCGAACTTAATGTATGTGTGTTATTAGGTCCCTTTATTAATATTATCGCAGGCAGAGTTATAATAACAATTTCTAAACGAACGCGCCCATTCAGTCCCTTGCCGTAAAACAATACAAATTTTCTGTTTTCTTAAAGTCTAATCGACTTTAAAGGCGAGTACTTAGGTAGTTATTAGAACAGAGAAGTAACAGAGGTTACTATTTGTGTAGTGAAATAAGTAACGCAAACAGACATCTTTTTTGGGTTGGTTGGTAGTGACGTTCATATTGTGGATAGTAAGTTAGATCGTTGTAAATTCGATTCCTACACTAAACCTACACAGTTTAATATGAAAAAAAAAAGAAAAATGATTTATATGACGAATGTACAACAACCTGTTCGTAGGAGAAGATTATTTCTCTATACCATTACGTGGATGACAATAGCGTGGACCGAACTACAGAATTACACAAATGATTTATTATATAACTGTTTATTAATTATGAATACAGATAATTAAATTTATTACACTATTTAACTATTTACATAAAAAAAAAGAAACCGAAAACACAATAAATTTAGAATAATTCCTGCCCGTTTGGCATGGTGGCAAGAACACTGGCTGCGTTCCCCCGTTGGATAATGATTTATTTAAATTTGTATTAAAGTTCTGTAGAGCTTGCCTGTCTATAAATTGCAACAGAAAGGAAATTTTGGCGAAGCCCGAATTGCTGGTGGTACGATACGCCTTGTACAGTCGAGTGCAGATAAACCTGACCCCCAATTTGAATTAAATGTCATGTTTATTTGTTCCGAATGCAGTTTCTCCCATCAGAACAGCAGCTGAACTGCATTAATTCTCCTACTCCAGCAGTGCCCTCTGTGATCGGCTCCCAACTACCTTTTAGTTAAATAAATAAATATATATACGGACAAATCACACAGATTGAGCTAGCCCCAAAGTAAGTTCGAAACTTGTGTTATGGGATACTAACTCAACGATACTATATTTTATAATAGATACATATATAGATAAACATCCAAGACCCAGGTCAATCTGAAAAAGATCATTTTCCATCTTGACCTGACCGGGGATCGAACCCGGGACCTCCGTGTCGCAGGCAGGCGTGTTGACCGCTGCGCCACGGAGCTCGTCGAAAGTTAAATTATCCAACGTGCTCTAACCAGCTTTCAAGTTCCTTTCGTTTTAAAACCAAATGATTTTCCTCGGAATGCAGGTAAGAAACCCAATATTGAGGCAATTCTTGCTGGTTTGTGACGCTGCTTGCATCTCTCTAAGCACCAAGTCAAAGCCTGACGCATTTTTGTGACAAGAACAGATTCATAGAATACGTAAATTTTCAGGCATTTTCCTGCTTATATTAATGTCTATATAATATAAAAGGTATTTAAACTTTATGTGGTAGAAGCACAGGGTCTTTGGGAACAGCGCTTTTTAGATTTTAAATCATTATTGATGTGATTTTTGTCGAAGTTTATTTCAGTCGTTTAAAGAAAATTTTAGGATCTTATCATAACATTCCTTCAAACATAGATCTCTTAATTAGTTAAAGATGGTACTGTCATGCCTTCTAGGATAAAAGCTCCCTTAAAAAAATTAGTCATAAAATGTAAGTCATATTATTAGCATCATGTGTAGATAGAGTTGTTAAATAAATAAAAAAATAAAAATAAATAAAAAATAGTTTGATAATATTTTAATGGACATCTAAATTCTGTAAGTAACCTATCTTACTGCAGGGAAAATGTGTCTTCGTCTATACGCATCATATTATAACCTTCAGTGTGAATGTGGTCAAAGAGACCAGACCATCCCACACCTTTTCTCATGCCCCATGTGCCCCACTACCTGCACAAAGTACGACCTCCACTATACCTCAGCGAGTGGCGTGGCTGTTGCAATATACTGGAGGGATAAAAAATAAGCTTTTTTGTAGACTTTTTTTTACCACCAACACCATAAGAGGAAGAATATTAGCATCATGTGTAAAAAGAGTTGTTAAATGTTAGTTAAGAAGTTATCCGTGTCAGCTCCACGGCAAATTAACTCACTGCTATGGGTATTGCTAATGTATGTGAGTAAGAGCTCTTTAGATTCTTGTAAAAAAAAGATAATTGATTTGTTTTTATATTTTTAATGGACATCTAAATTCTGTAAGTGGCCAGTCTACCTATTCCTACAGAGTAAATGTAAGTCATATTATTAGCATCATGTGTAGATAGAGTTGTTAAATGTTAGTTAAGAAGTTATCCATGTCAGCTCCACGGCAAGTTAACTCACTGCGTGGTGGGTATTGCTAATCTGTGTTTTGGCTCGGCTCCAACATCTGCCACAGATTAGATATGACGATAGACCACGGAACCCTTCCGTTATTTACTCGGTACAGTTTACGACTTTAATTGTTTCCCCGACAGTCGTAATTTATTTTCAAATCTATTTTCGGTTGTTGCGTTCATAGTTTGTGTAACAACTTTAAATAATTGTATCAATTATATAAAAGCCTACTGGAATTAAAAAAGAGAATATTATATTTTTTTATTATACTTCATTTAAAATAATCGTCATTCTATTAGGTGCAAATTGTTTATCTATACTAATATTATCTATACTAATATTATGAAGAGAAAAGGTTTGATAATTTGTTATTTAATTTGTTTGTTTGCGTTGAGTAGATTCCGAAGCTACTTAACTTATATTAAAAATTCTTTCACATATAGAAAGATAATTTACCTGGCGGTGGCACAGGCTATAATTTATGCGGATGAAGTAGCGGGAAAATTGCATCCGCTGGGCCTTCGAGCTTTTCAGTATGCTACCCACCATATGCAATAACACAACGTGCCTTCGGAAGCATAAGAGAGTTCTAGAACCAATCCAAGTGTCACCAACAACCGGATTGCTGTCCATCTTTTCTTTTCTATTCGCTGAACCGTCGAGCTTTTCAGTATACAAACAACCATATGCAATAACGTAACGTGCCTATGTAAAAACATAACAAGCATTATAGAGTTCAACAGCTAATCCAAGTGTGACCCGCAACTGAAGTTGCATAACATTCGTAAGCGCTTATAATGCTTCCATCCGCTGGGCCGTCGAGCTTCTCAATTTGCAACCAACCATATGCAATAAACAACGTGCCTTCGGAAGCATAAGAGAGTTCAACCACCATTCCAAGTGTAACCCGCAACTGGGGTTGCTTATCATGCGTTAGCACTTATAATGCTTCTATCCGCTGGACCGTCGAGCTTCTTAGTATGCAACCAACCATATGCAATAACGTAACGTGCCTATGCAATAACATAACGTGCCTTCGGAAGCATAATAGAGTTCAACAACCAATCCAAGTGTAACCCGCAACCGGATTGCTTTACATCCGTAAGCGCTTATAATACTTTCATCTGCTGGGCCGATAAGCTCCTCAGTATTCAAAAAAGTTAAAGAATAAAGCAGTTTTGCAAACAGCTGTGCACTCGCACAGCTGCATTGCCACTGATTGTTTCCAACGAGCTGTTACTCAACAGCTCGTTGGAAACAATCAGTGGACGTCGTTATTTATAACTTACTAATAACATTTTGAAGTTGAAGCTCAACGCCCTTTGTTAGGTAAAGTATTTAGAGTTTAAATTATTTACTGCTGAGTAATTATGTTTTTGAAGACATGCTAAGTTCAACAAAGGAACGCTGCTATATAGATTTTATTAATTACTAGCAGTTCGCCCTGGCTTCGCCAGTGGTACATATAAATTTTAAACAAGGAATATTTTAAAAAAAGAATTAGCGAAAAAATTTGCTATCGGTTGAGTTGATCTCGAGATTTGCGCTTAGCAACACATTCAGTGATTCATTTTTATATAATAGATAAAGATTAAAATGATAGGACTTCTCTACGAGAAAGAATAAGAAGAGGAAAGACGGAAATTAAACGAATTTTAAAAGATCAAAAGCCATAGTTGTTAATGAAAAATTGAAACCCCCGTCAATAACGAACTTCCTTACGGTTCTTTAAGTCCGAACGCTTTAAAATAAAAAAATATTAACGCACTATGTACTTATTATACTTTTATAAAAAGAGGAAAGATGTTTTGTCACCTTATGGAACACGATAAATTTATTAAAAGTATTATAGAGGAAAGGAACAAAGTAGGAGTAAAGTATTTGGATGAAGTAAAGGAGTACATAATGTCATACATACATAGATATCAAGAGAATGATGAAAAATTAAAAATGAAATTATGGATAGCGATATACTTATTTTAAAAACTTCATTTCATATGTGACAGTTACTTGTTGCATTCTAAAGACTCACTTCTTCTGATATCCGCCGTAAGCCGCCTTCTTTCCAAAAATGTACTTCATCAAAAACTCTATTATCTCAATTCATAAAATATTTTGTCATCGTTTTATCAAAGTTCGGTTTATTTTCATGAGCCAAGTCGATCATTAGCCTAGTCTAGCAGTAACTGACTTATTCGTCTATTGTGATTGGTATTTATTAGATTAATCGTCTTGATTCTATTCTTGTTTGACAAGATATTTATATCCCTAGTAATTTATTTACATAGTCTTATATCTAGTTAGCTATAGTGGTTTTATCCCTTACAGAGCTAAATAAATGCCATTAGGCCCAAAAGTATTGATAGGTATAATAGCGAAAGTGAGAAAAGTGCGGAGGGACAAATTCTTAAAGAACACATTAAAACTAGGTCAATGTAAAATTACTCATTAATCTGAGCTTAGGGTTAAATGTAACATTATAAGCGTATTTGAGAAGTTTATTTAATATGATAAGTAAAAAAAAAAACTATTAAGGATGTTAATAATTTAATACTGCAATAAATTCCATGCGGGGATTATAATTTTTCCCATATCTTTTTTTCTTACGTTAAATATATCACAGATACACAATAGAATTGTAAATATATCACAGATCTGTATACTAAAACCTGTGAAATGTATAAAAACACCTAGAAAAAATAAAGAAACTATGTTTAGCATATAATGTTACGTCTTGACTTGGGGTGTTTACGAGGAGATGAAATAATAACAGTAAGGCTTTGCTTTGAGGCTACGCACGACCGTCAGCCGGGACGTCTACCGGAGTAGTGTCCAGGTGGCGGGGTGTGCAACGTCACATTTAATTATAAATAATAGCTATACGTCACAGTATAGATGGAAACCAGAATCAAAATAGTGATTGCTAGTCGCGACCCGTATTGACTTGATTTCTTTTTCTTCAATTCTTCTTCTTTCTTGACGAGTTTCGCCAATTACCTCGACAAATTTCAACGGTCTGCGGGGAAAAATATGCAGCGGCTACCTGCATTTTAATGTTTTTTTTTTTCTTTTCTCCCAGAGTAGGTATGAGAGCCAAGTTAATCTTTTATCCGTATTAATAATAGATCATCTAGGTCTTCTGTATTTCACCTGGCATACAACTCGCACGACGACCGACGGATGCTTCGATTTTCCCCAGCGGGAAAACGGTGGAATTATTTATACAGTAGCATGCTTGATTCTACAAGGTTTTTGGTATTCATTTCAATATATATTTCAATATACCGGAATGAATACCCAAATCGTATTACAATGTTTCCTATACACTAGCCTTATCTACTACATTTTATTATTATTTTTAACGCCCAAAAACTATTGAGGAAACTGCTAACAGATGGCGGAAATTCGAATATATTGAACATAATATATTACAAATACTATTAGACTTTTTTTCAATGATTCTTTTAACAAAATTGTAAAAGTAGGCGACTTCGGTGAGCTATGATCAGTGCTTCCACAGATTAACAGAGAGCAGCAGTGTGGCAGGTACCACAGAATGTAAAACACAGAGCTGAACTATGAATCAATTTTTAAAGTGGGTTGCGAAGAAATGAAAAAAAAAACCTTTTTTTTGGTTTTGCAGTATCATCAAAGAAAAACATTAATAGGAAAGGTATAAAATAGTGAATAGGTTCTGCTGTGATCAAAAAATAAAAAAGTCATAGCATCTATCAAAAAAAATATGATAAGGATGTAGTAAGAAAACAAGACAAAAACAAACAAAATATCCGATGTAAAATTTCATAACAATGTAGTCTTCGCGTAAAAAGGTAAATCTTTACATCATTTCAAACTTTATACATTATATTTATAGTTTTATAAAACCACAGTCAATAGTATTACTAAAATAATATTATTGACTCTGGTTATACTACGAGTATACAAGTGAAACCTGAAAGTTACCGTTGCCCAAAACTTCAGTCTGAAAGCACCTTAAGAATATTTTCCCACAATTTCACGTGTGAGTTCGCCAAGCGTATGAAGCAGATCTCTGGAGACGAAGTTCATAACTTTGACCTCTGTTAATATTTAACTTACTTATTTTCACCCCAGAAATTGAAATATATATCAAGTGTGATACTAAAACTTTAATATCGTACAGGGACATATCGTATTGTCTCAAAAGCATTTTCTTTTACTTAGTTGGTACTATATTATAGTGTGCTTTATTAATACTAATTAGATTCTAGAAAATATACTGTTTCATCAATACTTAATATTATGAAGAGGTAAGATTTGATTGTTTGTTTGCATTGAATAGGCTCCAAAACGACTGGAGATATTTACAAAATTCTTACACCTATGAAAAGCTAATTTATCTGCGGATGATATAGGCTATAATATACGCGGGAGAAATTGCTGGTTAATAAATTTTTTTTCTTAAAAGCCGTTTCATTAAAGACTTTTACGTGCGTTGTTTTCGGCCGTTAATATTCGATGTGTTATTGCGATATAATATACCGTATGGTTTCCGGCAGAGTAGAATAGGACCACTCCAAATCTTCCCGTGGACGTCGTAGAAGGCGACTTAGGAAACACAAGCTAAACAAAGCTTCTAAACATCAAAGAAACCTCTCCAACCTGTCTGGCCAGCGTGGAGAGTGTAGGCCAAATCCTCTGACTGTTCTGGCCAATATAATGGCTTTCGCAGTACAGAGAGGGTCGTGCTCCTCAGTGGAGACTAACTAAGACCTGATGATGATGATTGCGATATCTGTTCACAGGTATACACGTGGTCATCCATCCCAGTAGGAACTACGTCAGAGGTTGCTTAACATGTGTAAGCTCTAATAACGCCTACGCCCACCTGACCATCAAACACTTAGCTTTCATAAAAATGAGGATAAAAGCGAGCTGTTATGTGTGTGACTAATACGTACTTATATTTTAAGAACTCGAGCTCTGTTAAACATTAGCAGTATTTTAACCGAATACAAAAGAAAACAGATCAACGTATGTTTTTAACGAGTCCCCGAACATGTTCATTCACTCGTACGTTATGATAGCAATAAAGTTATTTCCGAAAATGAATTACCCATTTAGAGCGATTTAGCCCAGTTTACTCCCTTTATTTATATCGGGTCCGAATAAACCATTTCCATTAGTAATATACACTGGGTTATTTCTCCCCAAGGGGAAATATTATGAATTTTTAAATCACAATACAAATACAACAGCCGGCCGTTCAAAAGACTGGATTTCAAAAGAATTCTTAAATTTTTCATCCTATTTGCTGGAGCATGGATACGGCGTTTTGAAAAAACTGTTAATGATTCAAACATGATTCTCAATTATGTACCTATTGAAGCAGTGATGTTGTTGTTCAGGGAGGGAAAATAAAAAGTAGGAAAGCGTTCTACATAGATTTTGTAATGTTGAAATATGAATTCCTTCACGCTTGTCTGGGAAAAAATAAAAAAAACGTATAATGTGCCAGCTGTTTCTCTTTCCGCGCAGATAGTAAAAGCAGATCGAGGGAATGAGCGTGAGGAATCATGTTAATAGGCGATGCAGCTAGCAAACCATCACTAAGTATTTTGATTCCGTTCACCACCTACAAGCCCATCAACATACTAAACTTTAGGTTTTATAAACCTGGGTTCTGTCTACACCGCAAGGAAAAAAGACGTTATAGTATGTATGTGTCACAATTTGAATTATAAAAATTGTATACACAATGAAATATTGATCGTTTTGGACCCTTATTAAGGAGCGATTCAGCCCGTCGATTTGATTTTTTTTTCTATGGGACCAACGCTGAGTTTCTCTCTCACTCATTTTTTTAACATTTCTATTCAAAAATGTCCAGTCAATCTGTAAGGTACTGTTCAAAATATTTTTGAGTTCCCAGTTTTGGTCCCATTGGAAATGTAATTATTGTTGTATATTGTGACCTGTATTTTGAAAACTTAGACTCAAAATTATCTTATGCAACTGAAGCTAGACCACACCAGCACGGATAATAAGAAATATAGAAGTACGAACACAACAACCATGTTTTAAGGCTAAACCTGGTTATGTAAGCACGAAGGATATCCAGATAAATACTCAATCGGTTGGCTGTTGAGAACACCCAACGTTGCTTGCCAAACGTGTTTCTGTCGATACAAGATTTCTCGTCTAATTTTAATCCGAATTTCATTTCATTTTATGAGAAAAGTAAACATAATTCCATCAACAGTTCGCATTTCCGATTCTCTCCTTGACCTTTTTCTATAGATAAGTTTACATTGGTCGAGTACATTTGGTGTTTCAGTGGCTAGTTGTTGGACTATGGGTTGAATATTTTTGATAGACTCCGTGGCGCAGTGGTTAACTCGCCAGCCAGGTCTTGATGAAAAATGATTTCAGATTGGCATGAATCTTGGTTGTTTATTTATATAAATATCTAGATATATAAAATATAGTATTGTTGAAATAGTATCCTACGATAAAAATTTACAGTTTATTGTGGGGCTAGCTCAATTTGTGTGATTTATATTATTTATGTCAAGTCCTACATTTATGAAATCAAAACTTGTAGAAACATTTCGTCCTAAAATTAACAAATCTTATTATTTGTCTTTTATTTGTCGGATAATATAGAGATGTGAGTAAAGCAAGATTTTTATATTCTACCGTGTGATAACAATTTATTAATCGGATATTTTTCTATCACTGTACATATTTTTATCAAAATTTTGCACGTCGTTGCTTAATGTATTAGGGTACACAACGCTGTAAACTTTACAGAAAAATCGGCCAAGTGCGTGTCGGGTGTAGGGTTCCGTAGTTGCGAATGACAACTTTGATTTCTCACTGTTCACACTCGCACATCACAGTTTAACGACCAAAAACATGTAACAATGAAAATTGTATGAAATTTTACATTTTCGAGTACATAATATAAGTTGTTTGCCTATAACTTTTTAGTTTATACTTATTTTAAAGACCTATCTAACAATACCCAACAATATGGGTTTGTATAGAAAAAAAAAATATTACTCCCTCTTTACTTGTATGGGAGCTAATCTTAAAAAAAATTGTTTTCAAAATTTTCTTCTACCACTTTTTTGACATGACTAATATACATATCCATACCAAATTTCAGCTTTCTAGTACTTATAGTCTCTGAGTAAAACCGCGGACGGACAGACAGACAGACATGGCGAAACTATTACTATAATATACTACTATATATATACTATACATATATATACTATAACTATATATATATATACTATAACTATTATATATAAACTATTCTACTCTACCAGGAACAAAACGGCATGTAGAGTGTTTGCCAAGTGGCAATGGTAAAGTCATATAGGTATATTAATTTCAGTCAATGTGTCAAATAAACACCCTAAGGAAATATATTGTCATATCACACATAAAATAAACACCCTAATATTTTGACAAAGATCTTAAGGTTTGTTCATAAAATCAATGTGTGTTGACATGTCATTAATCATTTCATTAACAGATATACTCGGTTTACTGAATGTGATGGTGACGAATATCAACTGGAAAACACATTAGTCGAGTAGATTGTGCAAGTTTAAACTTAGTTTATAGCGTGACAGTAACTTACATCCTTTTTAGGGTTCCGTAGTAAACTAGGAACCCTTATAGTTTCGCCATGTCTGTCTGTCTGTCTGTCTGTCCGTCCGCGGTTTTACGCAGAGACTATAAGTACTAGAAAGCTGTAATTTGGTATGGGTATGTATATTAATCATGGCAAAAAAGTGGTAGAATAAAATCTTGAAAAAAAATTTTTTTTAGGGTAGCTCCCATACAAGTAAAGTGGTGGAGTAATTTTTTTTTCTCTATTTACCCATCGTATGGGGTATCGTTAAATAGGTCTTTCAATAATATTGTGAGGTTGAGAACACCATTTTTCGATTTAGGGATCCGTTTCCGAAATATTTGGTTTTAAAGTGCAAATTTTTGTTAGAGGTAAGTGTCCCCCCCCTCTATCTGCTAAACGGTTATATATAGATACGTGAAAAAAATTACAGCAGTAGTATATATACTAAAGTTGAAAGGAAAACTATCAGAGCTGAGAACTAAACTAAAACTAAAAAGTTATAGGCAACCAACTTATAAACTGTAAAATTTCATACTATTTTCATTGTTAGACGTTTTTGGTCGTTAAACTGTAAGGTGCGAGTGTGAATAGTGTGAACTCAAAGTTGTCATTCGCAACTACGGAACCCTACACTGCGCGTGGCCCGACACGCACTTGGCCGGTTTTTTTTACCGAAGGAAGGGTAAATATTTGTGGGACTGGGTAAATGGAATAAACAATGTATTAAGTATGAAAAAAGCAGCCAGCAAAGAGGCTGACCGTGCGACCGATGCCATACCCGCAACTACCGGAAAGGCAGTTGAGGATGACACCCCTGACCATCATATCTACTTACCATGGTTAAAAATGGGTAACACGTGCTATTTCTCTATAAAAATAGCATAAATATACCAACTTCATTTAATAGGTTTTATTATAATCTTCAGAAAATTGCACTTGTTCCACATGAATCTACTAACACATACAATACAATGAATCACTAACGAGGCATGAAACGCAATGAAATAATAGAAAATACTAAAATAAGTAAGAAAATTGAAACCTTAAGCATCGAAAGTTGAGATTTTTAATTTATTTCTCTTTATAGATAAACTTGTATGGATAATATATTTATTGACATTTACAAATAAACACAATTTTTATTTGATGTCATCGTTGATGGCAGTCGTTAAGCTATGTCAGATGCCTTAAGGCAGCTTGAAAAATCTGACACCAGTGTTGGCCACTTACACATACGAAAAACAAACAAACAATTTTTATGTGAGAAAAAAGTTAAAAAATGTCGATATTATGTCCCACTGCTGGGCAAAGACCTTCCCCTTATTTTTTCATTCACTTCTGTCTATGAAAAAACACTTTATTTAATCAAAATATGACACATTTTCTTAATACATTTTTACAAATATTTAGTCAAAAATTCCACCCCGAATCGTACCCGGCTCAAAGGTTCCCATTAATGCAGCATTACTTTTGTCTATTGCAATTTCTGCCCAACCATGCAAAAACTTGTCGAGATCATCTCTCCACCTCCTTCTTGGTCTACCTCTACCTCGACGGCCCTCATGTACTCAAAAGTTTGCCAACTTAGCCCACCTTTCTGACCGCATACGACAATCATGTCCCACCCAGTTCCACTTTAGTCGGGCAGTTTTTACACCTACATCTTCGATCTGAGTTAAATAGCGCAGTTTGGTGTTTCTCACTTTATCTATTAGGCGTAGGCCTAGCACGCTACGCTCCATCGCTCTTTGGCAAACCTTGAGTCTGGACTATTGAGCGTCGGTGAAAGATCATGTCTGTGTGCCATATGTCAGAATAGGCAGGATGCACATATCGAGGAGCTTCCGTTTAAGGGATAGAGGAAGTGTGCACTTCATAAGTTCCCTCATGGACCAGAAGCAAGCATAAGAAGGTATCCAGGCTTTGCCAGTTCGGCGATCAATTTCTCGGTCCTGCCTGTTATCAAAAGATGCTATCTGGCCCAGGTAGAGATAATCCTCGACATACTACAATGCCTGCCCATCCACAATGATGTTGTAAAATAATTAATATACAAAATTAAACACGTCTCGGCTCAGTGCACCCGAGGCGCGAAAGGTTGAAGTTGAAGAGAACCTCTTGCTCTTTCTATCGGGTGTGAAAAGGGTTGCTCATGACTCCATATTCAGTTTAACTTCCCTAGCATAAAGTAGTATATATAGTACTGTAGTTAGTATATGGTACTGTAGTTTTATAATATGTGCTAAGAATTTACTGTTCAAGCCATAAAATTTTATTATTTTGCTTATACATTTTCAGGCAAAATAAAGTCGATCAAGTTTCATAGTTATGAGAAACACACATTGGCTTTATTGACTAAGCAAGCGCAAAGCAAGTAGATTTATTTTATACGAGATGTTACCCGCTGCTATGCCCGCGTGATATAATAGCCTATGTCATTCTCGGTACCCAAACTGTGTAAAATTTCATGACGATCTGTTCAGTAGATAGGGCATGAAAGCGTAACAATCAAACAAATAAACAAACTTTCTTTATATATATATATATATAAACATATTATATATATTATAGTAAGAATACAAAATAAAACACACATCCGAGGCGCGAAAGGCGCGTTGAAAACCTTTTGCTATTTCTATCGGGTGTGAATAGGGTTGCTCATGACTTTAAACCTATTCAGTTTTACTTCCCTAGCTTAAAGTAGTTAAATATATCAGTTTTAAAATATAAACTAAGCGTTTACGACTCGAGCCATAAAGTTTTATATATTTTCAGGCAAATAAAATAAAGCTGATAAAATTTCATAGTTATGAGGAATATGCCTTAGCTTAATTACCAAGCGAGCATCTTTTCGTTAGCTGAAAACTTGGAAGTATCCTTTCATATACACTTCTACAAGTCGCATTTCTCAACTTATTCTCTAGAAATTTTGAGAGCTAGTTTGTTAATTACAAATAATTTTTGTTTTGTTGTTAAAAAGCGGACCTAAGTGCTATTGGCTATGACTAGGGAGTATTTCATGAGTTTCTTGTAATAAGATACTACTTCCGAGATAATGGCTGACAAAGCCACTAGTAATAGGTAAACATTTAAATTTAAATGAAATTCGAAAGCAACAAAATAGAATACCATGTTAAACTATAACTATTAGTTTCCTGGTCATACTGGCCACCGCAGGGGATAAGAGACTTTTTCTTTTAAATGAATTAATTATTTAGCCACATAAATAAATAAATATATATATACGGACAAATCACACAGATTGAGCTAGCCCCAAAGTAAGTTCTTAAGAAAGACTTGTGTTATGGGATACTAACTCAACGATACTATATTTTATAACAAATACATATATAGATAAACATCCAAGACCCAGGTCAATCTGAAAAAGATAGTTTTCCATCATGACCTGACCGGGGATCGAACCCGGGATCCCCGTGTCGCAGGCTGGCGTGGTAACCGCTGCGCCACGGAGCTCGTCAACATATTAGCCCATAGAAATCCCTTAAAAATAACAAATAAGCAAATATTTAACAAAAAGGCTCTTAAGTACTAATTTGAAATAATAATAAATAAATCTGTCAAGAGCCTTATACAAAAAAGGAAACATTAATTGGTTATTGAAGTATCAAAGCACAGCCGAAACTACAAACAAGAAAAACCTGGAATTTTTACAAATGGTATTTTTAAAATGTTACTTAGCACAAAGAAGGGATTATTGAAGATTCAACCCTTAAAGGGGGCAAATTTAGGTCGATAGTACGTATGGAAATTTTATTATTTTTATTCGTCATCACATTGACGCTAATGTCATTAATAAGGTATTTTTCATTTAAAATTAAATTGAATAAACGTTTTCAAAAATTCATGCTAGGGAGGGTCAAAAAGTGGTTTTGAGTTAGTATTGGAAACTTTATTATTTACTCTATTAAGTTTCAAATAAGTAGTTAAGGATATGAGAAGGATTTAACGTAAATTCCTTTCAGATAAAATGTTGACGCAGTTTGGTTCACGGCAGAGTAGAATAGGATCACTCTATGTCTTTCCGTACATGTCATAGAAGACGACTTAGGAAACTTAAGCTAAACAAAGCTTAAACATAAACATCAAAGACACCTCTCTGACTCGTCTAGGCCAGCGGGGAGAATGTAAGCTAAATCTTCTGACTACTCTGGCTAATATATTGGCTCTGCAGGCCTATTTGCTAACTTTTGACAGCTACGGTGTACATCATTTTCATGGTAACTTCAATATTCATTACGGCTTCGGTATGATGACTATTATTATTTAAGATATGAAAACCGTAATGGATGTTGAAGTGACAGTTAAATCGTTGTACACTTAGTTAGCAAATCGGCCTG
Source organism: Rhodophaea formosa (assembly GCA_963082605.1). NCBI lineage: Eukaryota > Metazoa > Arthropoda > Insecta > Lepidoptera > Pyralidae > Rhodophaea > Rhodophaea formosa. The sequence goes on from CAUJBE010000004.1 coordinate 16,771, forward strand.
CTGGTCGTACAGAGAGGGTGGTTTGATCGCTCCTGGAGTGGAGACTAAAAAAGACCTGATGATGATGAAAATGTTTCCACGGGATCTTTACTTAAGCAAACAAAGCCGCGGGCAAGAGCTAGTTATAATATAAGTAAGTTATCATCTTAAGGAGATAATAACAATATATTAATGGCTAATGGTATAACGTCGTCTCTCATAACACTATTAGTGCTGATCTTGGGTCCACAAAATGTCACAAGTAATTTAATTAGGCATAATTAGAAAAGAGATGAGGGCGGAATTCTAAATACAAAGTAACAAGGATAGGTTTAAGTATCCTTGCCTAGAGGGCCTAGATTTCTGTACTTCAAAACAGCTGAGACAAAAAGCCACTTTTGAATTTTTTCTACTACATATTGGATTTTCTTTGATGACTAAACATCATTGAACGAACATGCAGCCGAATAAACGCTATAATTTATTTTACTTTTTAAGCACAGTTTAATACGTAAAGTGTCCGAACAAGTAAAACCTTATATTTTTTAATGTTCTTAAAAAAGGCCCTACGTCAAAAATCTAGATTTATCCTAACAAAATGTTAGTATGAAACACGTTTTTAATACCCACATGCAGACAATAATAAACGCAATCAAAAATACAAATATCAGAACCTATTTGTAACGGTGTAGTCATTAACTTCCAAAGCGTACCTAAGCATCGATTTATCATTGAGGTTAAATGTACAGTATACCTATAGGTAAGTACAAGTTATTAAATTTGGCCCCCTAATATTTGAAGGGCATCGCATATTCGGTTATAATCAAAAACAAAGGTCACTAACACGTAACAATAATTTCTTACGATACTACTTACAGTGGTCACAGTAGAACCCACGATTTCCACTTGGCTTGTTTTGGGTTGAGTACGTGTTGCGTTTTAGTGGCTCTCTGTTTCCTAGAAATGATCGGATAGCCCATATGTTTGTCAGGGTTCCGTACCCAATTATTGAAATTCATTTTCAAATTTTATGTCATTACTTCATCAGCAAGAATAATTATTGATACTTAGTGTATATCTTTGATAATAAATGACTTAATTATTATTTTTTATAATATACCTATACGCCCATTTTAGATTATAGCTTTCTAGTACAATGGAGCCCGATGGTCCAGTGGGTGTGAGCTCTATGAGCGCTTACGTATGTTAAGCAACCCCTGGTGCAGTCCCTTCTTGGATGGGTGACCGCAAGTGGCATAAAAATATCTCGAGCTCCTCCGTGCTTCGGAAGGCACGTTAAGCCGTTGGTCCCGGCTGTCATCGTTGATGGCAGTCGTTAAGCTATGTCAGATGCCTTAAGGCAGCTTGAAAAATCTGACACCAGTGTTGGCCACTTACACATACGAAAAACAAAAAAAAAAACAAAGTACAATAATAGACTTAGCGAAACTGCTACAGACAAGCAAACATACAAAGTGGGACGATAAGGGTTCATGTTTACTATAAAACTCTCAAAGTTAAAGTTAGTTTTAATATATACTACTTAGCAGCCCTCTCGGCTGCGCCCGTATATGTATTCTAATCAAAACCTTCCTTTTGAATCACTCTATCTAGTAAAAGAAACCACATCAAAATCCGTTGCGTAGTTTTAAAGATCTAAACATAGGGACAGACGTACATTAAAGCGACATTATTTTATACTAGCTGTTACCCGCGGCTTCACCCGCGTAATATATAGCCTATGTCCTTCTCGGTACCCTAACCTATGTATGTGCAAAATTTCATGATGATCGGTTCTGTAGATACGGTGTGAAAGCGTAACAAACAAACGAATTAACTCACTTTCGCATTTATAATATTAGTTGGGATTGGGACTATGTAGAGAATTGAGCGCAGCACGGAACCCTTCATGTTCGAGTCCGGCTCTCACATGTTGAATTTATTTTCTTCAGTATATTTCAACCGCCATATTTATTTTCAGTATATCCAGTAAAAATCTGAACAATACGACCCGGAATACGCGGTAACAATCATGATACTATATTCACTGGAATGTAACAATAGTTGAGTAATAGATGGCGAAGGAAAAAAGAATTTGGGTTTTGTTTACGTGACCGGAAAAAAATCTTTTTACATCTATTGTATTTAATTCCTTTGTATTTTCGTTCACTTTTCCTCTAACATGACAATTCTTTATGATATCTAGCTAGGTATAACAGAAATTTGCTGCAGAAACTGCTCCACATATCTTTCGGTAAATAATATGGTTACAATTAAACAAATTTATTTGTGTAAATATAATAAATCTTTTGTCTTAGGGACTATAATTATATACTAAAAGAATACAAGATCAACATTGTCAAAGATTAAGGGGGTTTTCATATAATATAACAATCTTAAAAAATTCTAACGAATACGTATAAAGATAAAAATCCAAATATGAAAAATATAATTGTCCATCTTAACCTGACCGGGAATTGCACCCCCGGGATCTGCAGTGTGACCACTAGATCACAGTAATTAACACTAGTACAACATGCTTCTTTTTTATGTTGTAACGAGTAGGCACAAATTTTAGTTTGAAAATAGTGATGCTTATCACCCTGTTTTGAAAAATATCTGACATCATTAATTATTTTTAAGGATTATTTATTTTCCATTTAACCCGTTGACAGACCATAAATAAGACAATAGATAGTAAAACAATTGAAACAGACCACATATGCTCTATGGGACTGCGAACCAGTTAATAATTTAATGTAATAGCATTACAATAAAATTACCTGCAACAAATATTAAGTATATTGAAAACCCCTTCAAAACGTAATGGGCCCATTACCGCACCTCAACACGCCGCACTTCACCTCACCTTTCGCTCCAACCGGAAAATGTCCTGCGGCGAAAATCTAATAATAAAAGTTGAATGTCCAAATTCAAGATAGGTCTAGCGATTTCTGCGCCATTTGTCGCACGAAGGGTCGTGGAAACCATCTCACTGATCTATTGTATGGCGCGGTGCCGTGTAAGTGAATATATTTTTCCAATTCCATGTACCCTTTGAGACGTATAACGTCTTTATGCCCCTTTATGTGAAATTATTATTCAATTTTTCACGGCTAAAAGGTTTTATGAGATAAATATGCTTATAAGGTTTATTGCTGTATGTTTTATTTAATTTTTCATTGACTTATTTTTAAGGTAAACGAAATCATACTATTAAATTAATAATTACTTTGTTAGTCAGATAGAATAAACTAAGCAAAACGGTTTATTTGCGTGTAAAACATATTTTACAAAATATGTTTATTTTTGTAAAAATTCACGTATTAAAATGGTTTTTATCAAACACTTAAGAGCGTATACTAGCAGTATTTTTTCAATATGGTTTCCATACAAATGTATTTCTCTATTTTCTCGCTGAAAACTGATTCTAGAGCCATAATTCTTTTTTCATAAAATCTAGTACTAAAATAGGAATGCCCCTATTTTTTTATTTTTTCCAAAAAAACTGTATTTACTCATTTTTTTTTCTTTTAAACAGGTTTTTAGAAAAAAATTAAACATAGGGACATCCCTATTTTAGTAATAGATTGTATGTAAAAAGAATTGTGCCTCTAGAAGCAGTTTTCAGCGAGAAAATAGAGAAATACATTTGTATGGAAAACGCACTGCTAGTATACCCTCTTAATAAAAAAGTTACTGCATTCAACTGATATCTAGGGTTATGAATGAATATTTTAGAAAATTCACAAGCTTAATCTTATAGTATAAGAGCTTTAAAAGATTAAGCACACCTATATCTTTATTGGTCTTATAGCCCAACTTTGTTGCAAATGTAGAGTAAGTACCTACCTATTTTATGATAAGTTCATAAAGGCCCCGCATTTTACATTGCGGGTATTTTATACCCATATTTAATCATAGTTTTATTGCAATAAATCGTTGCGAGGTAAGAACGTAGTTTCAGTACGAATGCGCGTATGAAGCAACATTGTTTAACCTTAGTACATTTTCGTGGCGTTCAATTTTTATACTTTGCACTACTGTTTTAGCGCTTCGTGTCTTGTAATTGGCAATTTTAAGGTTTGTTCTGTGACGTCTTTTTAAGGCAAAATTCCATAAATTTGAAAGTTAGTTTCGGAACCACCGTAAACAACGCCACTCTTGACAGCTGCCATCCTATAGTCTCAGGAAGACAAATGAATATTTTAAAGAATTCACAACCTTAATCTCATAGTAAAAAAAGCTTTATATGATTAAGCACAGGTATACCTTTATTGGTCCTTTAGCCCTACTTTGTTGCAAATATAGAGTAAGTATCTATTTTATGATAAGTTCATAAAGGCCCCGCATTTTTATATTACGGGTATTTTATACCCATATTTAATCATAGTTTTATTGCAATAAATCGTTGCGAGGAAAGAACGTAGTTTCAGCGGCACGCATGAGGCTGCATTGTTTAACCTTAGTACATTTTCATGACGTTCAATTTTTATACTCTGTTTTAGCGCTTCGTGTCTTGAAATTGGCAATTTTAAGGTTTGTTCTGTGACGTCTTTTTAAGGCAGAAGTCCATACATTTGAAAGTTTCTTTCGTAACAACCGTAAACAACGCCACTCTTGACAGCTGCCATACTATAGTCTCAGGAAGACAAATGAATATTTTAAAGAATTCACTCACAACACTAATATCATAGTAAGAAGGCTTTAAAAGATTAAGCACAGGTATACCGTTATTGGTCTTATAGCCCTACTTTGTTGCAAATATAGAGTAAGTACCTATTTTATGATAAGTTCATAAAGGCCCCGCATTTTTTCATTGCGGGTATTTTATACCCATATTTAATGATATTTTTATTGCAATAAATCGTGACGTGGAAAGAAGGTAGTTTCAGCGGCACGTATGAAGCAACATTGTTTTTCCTTAGTGCATTTTCATGGCGTTCAATTTTTATACATTGCGGTGCCTTTTTAACGCTTTGAGTCTTGTTATTGGCAATATCAGAGCTTGTTCTGTGACATCTAAATATATCACGGTCGCTTTCACTACATATGTAGCTGTACAGACTTTGTTATATACAAAGTCCGCCACGTCTGTCTGTATGTTTGCGATAAAGTCAAAAATTATTGCAAGGATTTTCGTGTTATTTTTACCAATAATAAGTGATTTATAACAAAGCTCAAGTATATCATTTATCAAGGTGCGTTAATTGGTTGAAATTTAACGATCAAAGTTGAAAGTGTCAGTAACAGTCAAGGTGCCTGGAAGCTTTCATCAAAAACCCTACCTAAACACCACACAATGCATACCTAGTGGAATAAACATATAGATATTCTTCTATAATTGATCTAAAAAAATATAGGGATAGTATATGTATTAGATAGTATATACATTTAAGAATAACATACTATAACCATAATATTTAAAAATAAAAAGTCGGGTGCAATGCGATAATCGGAAAGCTATTTAAATAGATATGTAATCATTATTTATAAACATAAATTAATACATTAGTCTCCTTTGACAGCCTTAGGACATTTAGAATTTATATGAATATTTTAAGAGTTGTCGCAAAAATAAATTTAAGCGCGTTTCTTACACCAATGATGGGATATCAAGAAGAATCATCGTCATTAGGTGTTTTTTTAGTCTTCACTGCAGTGGAGCACGACCTTTTCTGTACCTCCAAAACCATATATTAGTCAGACCATTCAGAGGATTTGGCCTACGCGATCTCCACGAGGCCTCTTTGATGTTTATAAGTTTTCATTAGCTTGTATTTCCTAAGTCGCCTTCTACAATATCCACGGGAAGACTTGGATTGGCCCTATTCTACTCTGCCGGGAACCACACATCGAGGAGAATCTGAGTATTTATTTAAATAATATATTTCATATCAAAGTAAAATTAGCACAATTTTAATCACAAATTTATAACCATTCTTTTCTTATTTGGACAAATCACACAGATTGAGCTAGCCCCAAAGTAAGTTCGAGACTTGTGTTATGGGATACTAACTCATACTAATAATAGATTACTTATATAGATAAACATCCAAGACCCAGGTCAATCTGAAAAAGATCATTTTCCATCTTGACCTGTCCGGGGATCGAACCCGGGACCTCCGTGTCGCAGGCAGGCGTGTTGACCACTGCGCCACGGAGCTCGATGTTCAACCATTATGTTATTACATCCAAACCCAAACGAAAGATGAATGCACCTGAATTCCAACATGTGACGTAAAGAGTCACGTCATGTCGCATAACATTAATAGACGGATCCTGATGGCTGATCCATGACATGTCAAAACCAATCGGCCGAAATGAACAGTCGTGTGGGTAGCGAGGGCGTGTTGCTATGAGAAGGTTCAGTGAGTTTCATATATGATTTGTCTAGAAGCATCACAGAGCCAAGTCATTTTAATTCCTAATAGCTATAATTTAGGAGTAAACTTATGCGGCAATATCTCTAGACAGAGATATTGCCGCAACATAAGTTAAAACTTATAAGAACAAATAAATGTTGCGATAAGTACCTGTAGTATAGTATATATAATAAATTAATGTATAAGTCTTTTAACGCTGGCCAGACCTCTTCAATCCGTCTGGCCAGCGTGGAGAGTGTAGGCCAAATCCTCTGACTGCTCTGGCTAATATACGCCTCTGGTAGTACAGAGAGGGTCGTGCTCCAGCAGTGGAGACTAATAAAAAAACCTGATGATGATGATGATGTATAAGTCATTTTAAATTATGTTTAGGTATCAATAAACTCAAATTATAGGATCTAAAACTGAAATCACTACAGCAAAGTACAAGCGAGACCGTTCGTGAGTATATCTTCGCAAAGGGAATTGCAAACGACTGGCATCTTGTCGCCTCGTTTACCCGCGTAACTTCTGAACTGGTCTCTAGCTAGTTGTCTAGATCTAGACAAAACTAACATTTGTAAATCTAGATATAACCCCGATTTTTGTAAAGTGTTATTTACCTTCCAGATTTCAATTCTTCAATACAAATTACACAGCTCATTCGCATCGAAAATCATTCGCTTGTGTGGACATCTCTGATTTTTGCTTACATGTAGGGCAACAGCAATATTTTGCTTATAAAAACGAGCCGCATCTGATTCAGACACAATCTAAATGAGATGCGGCTCTTCTCATAAGCAAAATATGACTGGACTTTTACAGCAAATTGTCAGTCCTGCAATACCTACCCCTACAAATGGCTAATAAGTAGTTATTTATGAACATGAAAAAGAATGCCTTTGCCAATTTTTTCAAACTGAGGTCAATTAAAGTTTATTACTACTCTAAAATATATGTAAGCACTCGCACAGCGCACTTAATCGCACTTGCGTAAAAAAATAAAAGCATATTAGTACGCGCCTAACTTTTTAAATCCATCATTACTTTGCATATTTTTACTGGCGAAGCAATCCAAAGTTTCCATAACGTAACAACATAAAACGTAATTTATATTTCGTTATACCGAACAGCAATTTATTGGCAATAACATCGGTTTGGAACTTAATCTAAGTGCCTAGGTGGATTTATCTAAGCAGGTAGTAAAACTAATGAACCTTTAAATATTCTGTTTAATTCTAATTGACTTCATGACTAATTGACTTGTATTCATGTTATAAAAAAATTAAGTACTAGCAAAATAAACAAAAATATAATAAGAGTGTGCTGTGCTTCTGCAGTGGAGACTTGAAAGACCTGATGATGATGATGATGATAATAAGAGTAACAATGAAAAGTATTATCTCGTCTTTTATATCCTGTAAATTGTTTGTAAGTTACGTGATGAAAAACATTAACCGTACTAAACTCTTTTTTGTTTTTCGACGTTTATCCCAATCCCAACTAATATTATAAATGCGAAAGTGAGTTTGTTTATTTGTTTGTTACGCTTTCACGCTGTATCGACTGAACCGATCATCATGAAATTTTGTATACACATTAGTTAGGGTACTGAGAAGGACATAGGCTATAAATTACGCGGGCGAAGCCGCGGGTAACAGCTAGTTTCTTCTATTATTTTCATTTATTATTATTGTTTTAATTACAAGTAAATCTTCTGATATCTATGGTTTTAATAGTCTGACTGCTCTGGCTGATTCATGGTCCTGGTAGTACAGAGAGGGTCGTGTTCCTGCAGTCGAGACTAAAAAAGACCTGATGATGCTAATGATGATTATTGTGGATTGATTGCCTATTTTGATTGCCATAAAGTTCTCGTAGCGCGTAAAACATATTTTCTTCCTTTGTTGTGAGTAATATAATGTGTATTATATAAATTATACAAAATCTTCTATTCCATTTATTTATCTAAACCTGTGTCTAAAATTTGTAGCGGCATTGTTCATCAAATAAACTGTCTCCGGCGCTGGAAATGAAAATCATGTGTTAGAACCCGAGGGACAATAAGCCTGATAAATCGCGCAAACTGTACCGTAATCAAACTTCATTACTTGACAGTCGCAAGTTACGGCACACGTTTATATTACGGAGTAAACACAACCTAGGGCTAAAGATAACGCGCTCGCCTGGCCACGGCAGAAGAGGAAAACCTAAAAAGTGCTAGTTTAATATTGTTAGGGGTGATACGCGTGCCAATCGACTCTCAACTAAAGATGTCCAAGATATAGCGAAGTGGAGAAGTGAAATCCAGAAAGGAAACCCTGAGCTCCGAAGCATTCAAGCTGAAGATGCATCCGGGAACACGCTCAGAAGACAAAAAGTGTCAAAAACCAAAAGGCTTCGTAAAGCTCAAGCATGAAGTAGGTAGACAAGAAAATCAACTGTGGCGTAGTGATATAATTAATTACTCAAACATATTGATTATCCTCAAAACAAGATATAATGATCTGCGGGGAATAGATGCAGCTAGAACTTTCAACGTTGTTTTCCTTCTCCAAATTTAGCATGGAATACATACCAACTATTTATATATATTATATATGATATATTTTATATATACATATAAATGCGAAAGTGAGTTTGTTTATTTGTTTGTTACGCTTTCACGCCGTATCTACTGAACCGATCGTCAAGAAATTTTGCATACTCATAGGTTGGGGTACCTAGGTTAGGGTACATAGGCTATATATTACGCGGGCGAAGCCGCGGGTAACAGCTAGATGTATATAAAATAAACAACTGCCTTTGGCACATTTCAATTAAATTTAATTGATGTAGCAAGACATAAAAAATTGGTCAACTTGGATTACCAGAAAGGTTAACCAAGTAACAGTGATCTAGCAAACTTTGTAAAAAATAAGTTTTTCTTAAAGCTTGACCTAGGTATTTTCTTATATTTTTCCTTGAGTAACTGTTTGCTTAACAAAAACGAAAATATATCCAAGCAATCAAAATGAAATTATAACGAAAAGTTTCCTCGACATTTTTCCTCCATCAACTTTTTTTGTTGTTTTCGTATGTTGTTAGGAGAGATATTATCACATTGTCCAATTGCAAAGTATGTATGTGTTTTTCTCAATTATGTTACCGAGGGATACAAGCGGACAGAGTCACGGGTGGAAGCTAGTATGATTTCTTTTTTCTGGTGTGCCAAAAACTTGTTTATTGATTTGTTACGGTTTGGCGTCTAAATTGATTATGATGAAATTAAAATTCGACCTTTTTCTCTTCTAATATAGCCTGTGTTACTAGCCGCTTTTTGTAGGAGATATAATTTTTAAACGCTGTACTGTTAGTAATGATCCATTTTAATCAATAAAAATAATATTAATATAGCTATCAAGATAGAAAAGCATAATGATTCTTTCCCTAAAATATAATAAGTAACTACCTATTACTAAAATCAAAGAACTAAACTAACAGATAAACTAAGATTATAAAAAACAAATCTAAAAAAAAACTAATCTACAAAAAATAAAATAAAATATAAACATCATGTTAAAGAATAAATGGAATCCAAATAGCTGCAGTCAGCGGGCAGGGTGCCCAAAAGACTGGCGGCATTCCTTCGCTGGATGGCAAAATTTAGTGTTTGACCAAAATACGTGCCTGCTTAGGTCATCAGAAACGTCGATTAGGCGTGCGGAGATCTCTTTAAAAATCTGTCGGGTTTCCACACTCCAAGGTCCTTGAGTCTCCACGGCAAAGGGCAAAAATATGACGTAAAGCTCGCCCAGAGCTGCATATTTTATACATATAGCTGTATGATGGAGACTTAAAAGGAACATAAAAAAATAAAGATTCTTACAAAATTATTTCTTTAGATTGAAACTAATGTAACCTTATACATTATTCAAAGAAAATGATCCCAATATTAAATTCAAATATTCCTCTGAAGTATTAAGCTCCAAATGTACGATCTTTCCAAGACTTTCCGAAACAAACTTAAAGGAAGAATTATGTTGTTTTGATATTGACGGCTTATTTCTTCGTTTAATATTCCCTTCTTCACATACATAATCATGAGGCCTCATTCATATTGAAATAAGGAAAACTGGAAAACCGATATGTGGTATTAGAATGCATTCATTAATATGTTAAAGAAGGCGGAGTAAAGAGAATTTTATACGGAAAATGTAGACGCTGTGGGGCCGAGGGTTATTATTTTGAAGTGGAATCAGTATATATGTCGCAGTCATCTGGTTGAATCTACTATTTTATTGAATGCCTAGCGCGTTCATTGAATGACCACGTTTAATTGAATGACTAAAGGACAACTCGTCAAGTCTTTGAACGTAACGTTCAACGTCTTGACTGAATGAACGTCATTTAGCGAAGTCGTTGAATCTCAGCCGACTTTTCTTAGTTTTTAAAGTAGCCGACGGCGGCGTAATAATAGGTAAATGCATGATGTCATACTATTTTATTACAAATTACGCACTTATAAGTAAATTTAATCGAAAAAAATATCAACATCGTGCCATCTGTTCGAGCTGTTTGACGCAATATTTGTTTTGGTGACTACTAGCGCCGCAGTGGGAAAAAATTAACTAAATTTGAATCACCTGACTGATTCTATGTCCGCTCTTTTCAAAGGGCTATGTTACAATCCGCTAACTAGTTGGACGTTGAGCGACGCTTATTTATTCAACGATCGGCCTAGTCATTCAATTAAACGTGGTCATTCAATGAACGCGCTAGTCATTCAATCAAATAGCAGTTTCAACCAGATGACTGCGACATATACGTAAGTATTTTAATTCAAGTATAATTCAAGTATCATTAATTCAAGTATCATTAATTCAAGTAATAAGGTTTAATATATTGTGCAATCATTAAATTTGTAAATAATTTAACGTCCTGTGAGTTTCAAAGATCAATACAAAACTACTATCTTACATGGTGTTAGAAACATGGGTAACTCGCGTGGATCTTACTTGCTTCATTTAGATCATCATCATCATTTCGTGTAGGTGACACGGTCAGTCGACCATGCACACCCTGGTGTCAGAGTTCTTCGGAACCGCCTCTCGGCCTCTGACGTGGTTCCTATAACGACTACCAGATGGCAGCCGGGACCAACGGCTTAACGTGCCCTCCGAAGCACGGAATCATCTTTCTTATCAGACAATTATTTAAATTACTTTGCTTCAACAAGTTTTAACCACATCCAATTTTTTTTTCTTATATGTATTTGGGCAATTTTCAGGGCAAATGAGGTTTATTTATCGATGTCTATTTAATTTGTCTGTTTTTTTTTTACGATTCTGTATTTTATGGATTCATTTCTCAATCAAAATATTGCCAGAAAAATCAAAGACCAGAGGATACCAAAGTAGCTTGTATAGAGTTTAATTATATAATCGTGTCCATCACGTTATTGTTTTTTGTCTCGGTGCTATCCTTAGAATTCAGTGCAGAACCGATGACCTGGTTGTGCCAGGTAAATTAATAAAACACTCCACAGCTCGATAAGGGACTTGTCACGCTCGAGCTTGCACCGATGGCCTCAGATAAGCGGCCCGTGTAATGGTAGGCTTAACTTGAAAGCTTGACTGATAAGGGAGGTCCAGTTTTATTACCTTTTTCTTTGCTTTACTTATTTGCCGATGTACTTAAATGTAAATTATTGTATAAAATATCAGTCGGATAAGGTATTTGAATATGGATAAAATAATGGTAAATGTACTATTGTGATAAAGAAAAGCACTTAGTTATTGCATAATAGGCATTAGGGAAAGTCAGATGGTAAATAAAGTTTAGACCAGCAAGCCGATTTGCTAACTCGGTGTACAATTATTTTTTTGTCACTTCAGCATCCATTACTGTATGTTCCATTACTATAGTATTTAAATGATAAGTTGACATAAGTATATTTTATTTAATAAGAATTAAGAAGAAATATAATTAAGAATTTTATTTTAGTATTAAATTTAATTTGTAACGTATTGTTGAATTTGGAATTTTATTGTTTATGACTAGAATTTTATGACTAATAATTATTATACGTCTTTTAAAGACAGGTCACAGTGACACCCATTTTATATATAATAACATCTTTTGTAACCTGTGTCCCGCAATAAAGAGATTTTGTATTTGTATTACGGTTTTCATATCTTCAATAAAAATAGTCATTCATACCGAAGTCGCAATGGATAATAAAGTTACCATGAAAATGATGTACTACTAGGAACATGAATTTTGAAATTCGAATGCAAAAAGATTTCATTTCGAAATAAATAATGACTATTTTGTATAGACTATGGGGAATCCAATTTTTATTAATATGTATACGAGTATATAGCATGAATATAGATTACCACATTATACTGCCAGAAAAATTTAAAACCTAATTTTTTCGTTCTTTAGCTAAATATTATATGACAATGTTTACTACGGTTCGCGTGGTTATCTCAAAGAATAAATTGTTAGCGATAGAAACCGTGGGTGTGCCTTATTGATGAATGTTTAGGAATGTATAATAATAATTTTACAATTCCGATATGCACTCGAAGCAAAAATGGCCAGTTGCATTAGCCGATAACGAGTAAAAGCACACGCCAGGCCTTATCGAAGGCCTTGAGTCCGTCTGCCAGACTCTACATCCGATATATTTGTAATACAAAAATATTATACTTTCAAGTAAACCTCTAGCAGTTTAAATAATATTAAAGCTTACGTTAGATTAATTCATTGTAATTACCCGGCTTTTCTAACGTTTTTACGACCACTCCAAGTCTTCTCGTGGATTTCGTAGAAGGCGACTCAAGCGAAATAGATGACTCATTTCGAAATAATTAAATCATCGATATCCCATCCCAATCCCAATCCCAACTAATATTATAAATGTGAAAGTGAGTTTGTTTGTTTATTTGTTTGTTTGTTACGCTTTCACGCCGTATCTACTGAACCGATCATCATGAAATTTTGCATACACATAGTTTAGGGTACCGAGAAGGACATAGGCTATAAATTATGCGGGCGAAGCTGCGGGTAACAGCTAGTTAAATATAAAGTTTAATACGGCAGGCCAACGCACATACTAAACTTTTTGACTACAAGGAAATTCAAAATGGGATCGGGCATACAAGAAGTTTTAATTGCGCGGAGTACTTTTATTTGTTCTTTCGGCAATTTAAATAAAAGTTCAGCATTGAAAGCACTCCAATATTGAAGTGCTTTGTTTAATAATATTTTACTTCAACATCGTCAAATTAAAGACTTGGGCTGTCGGTGGAGCTTTCTCTATTCCTTTCTTCCTTCCGCCAGTTTTTTCTCTGGAAGGCTTTCATGAAACAAATAGATGAAAAAGAAAATGTTGTTACTCATAAGTGTGTGAAAAAAATGTGTGAATGATGATGATGAAAAATCACACAAAAATCATAATGTATGCGATGTTCAACCCAACCAAACTACTCATCTACTAAAGTAACTAATGAAATTTGGAACACTGATACCTATGATGTGTGATATGTGGTAATGGATGCTACAGAAGTCAATTTTGACTATAATTCTTTTTACTGGACTGACCAACCCAGAAAGAGGGTAATGTTTTTACGTGTATGTATGTAAGAATGTCTGTTCCTTTGTTGCCTCCTGTAGCTTAAGTAGCTTAAACGGCTCGACCGATTTCGATGTGTGAGATGTCATTAGATTTGTATTCTTCGCGGAAATGTTATAAGCAATATAACAGCAGAACAGAATCAATATGGTGGACGTAAATTATTAAACTCCTTCTCCAACCCGTCTGGCCAGCGTGGAGAGTGAAGGCCAAATGCTCTGACTGCTCTGGCTAATATATGGCTCTTGTAGTACAGAGAGGGGCCTGCTCCTGCTGCAGTGGAGACTAAAAAGACCTGATGATGATGATGATGAAATTATAAAGCGGCAGTCGGGTTTGTAATTAAATAATGCAACTTGTCTAGTATTTTCCGTTGTGAGTAAGTAGTAAGAGTTGTGAAGTAACCTAGACAAAAGTCGTGTGCAAATTATTGTTTAATAGAAACAGTAGAAACAACATTACGTATCTCATTAGTCGCACTTTCAAAAGCTCTCGCCAAAGCTGCTTTGAGTTGTAGCACTAATTAGCTCGCAGCCTTCTAGGATATATATATATGACAGTTCATTATTTATGAGTCACTATCACTACTTAACTATTTTTAACCGACTTCAAAAAAAGAGGAGGTTCTCATTCGTCGGAATCTTTTTTTTATGTATGTTCCCCGATTTCTCGAAGACGCCTGGACCAATTTAAGAAATTCTTTTTTGTTCGATAGGTAATACTTTACAGATGGTCCCATTAATTTTATTTTGAAATAGGTCGAGCGCTTTTTGGAAAATACACAAAAACCAAAAAAATGTTTACACGCATGCCGTTCGGTTTACACTTATTTCCGTTTTATTCTTATGCTTATTCAAACAAATTGATAGGGTTGTAGGCGGTTTTTGATTTTTGTAAAAAATATATTAAATTATATTTTAGAAATTTGATATGTAGGAAACAATCTCAATTAAATATAGTATCGTTGAGTTAGTATCCCATAACACAAGTTTCGAACTTACTTTGGGGCTAGCTTAATCTGTGTGATTTGTCCGTATTTATTTATTTATTTAATCTGCTTTCTTCAAAATCTAGGTAAGTACTACTTCTTGGTGAAGAAAATCACCGTAAAAAACCAACTTAAGTAAAAATGTGATACTTATGTTTATACTGTATGTATTTGATTTTTTAATTCATTGGCATTCTTTTGAATATAGAAAACTAAAAAACACATTTTACAAATTTAAATAAAGATGTAAATCTACCTCATCAAACGCCTTGATAGAGGCCATTTCTTCAAATAAAAACCGAAAATAAAAAAACTAGACGATGATTAAATCAAAACATATATTCATTTAAAGAGTACCGAATCAATAACTTAGTGAAATTTACGTTCAACATGTGATCTCAGGCCGGTACACAACCAGCAATTTATTGTCAACGCAAGACATGTTTTTACATGTAAACTTTTTTTTGTGGCTGCCAATGAATTCGATCACACCATGTATATAATTCAAATATCTAAGTCCGAGATATATCTGATTCCAGATTTGAATATTTATGAATATTCATATCTGTGATTGGTCTGAGACCTATGAGAAAATTAGAAAAAAACTTAAAAAAATGAAACTTAAAAACCGTGATATATACGAAGATATATTTAAAATTTTATTTCAAAGCATATTAAAACGAAATTTCTTTGGTCGTGAAAATGATCTTTGGGTCGTTTTGCAGTAATATCTTTTCAGATGTTCGATGAAGATGAACTGAAACAGCTTTTGCCTAGTATTGCCAAATGTAAAGCAATAATTCCCAATCGGTTTTTATTACTCTCAGCCTAATATCTACACCTCACAGCTATTTTTCATTTTCATTTTCAATACTTCATATCTTAATCTACGGATCTATTCGACTGCCTGAATTTGAGTTCTAAAAAAATATGTTCCCCACTTTTTAGTACCATTGGCAAAACTTTTGTATTGGCATTGAAAATAGTTTTCTATAAGTTGGCAGTCAGCATCATAAACTTTATAACTGACATAAACTACTAGTATATGAGTTCACGTATTTTTATTATATTTACTGACAAAACTTTTTTGATCATACTCGTAATTCTTTTGCTTCTTTACTTTTGCCTGTATGAAAAATGTTTTAGTTTCTTTCAAAAACATGCCACATTATTAATAACTATCCTGCAAAAAATTGCCCATCTTAAAATATATAATTTTCTTTGATTATTTTATATCTTCTTTTTCTTTGTCGTCTCGCTCTTAATAGAGCGGTCGTGGTCACATTGAGGCGTCCACGTCGGTGGTAGAGGTGGACACAGCTTTCCGCACGATTTCTCGCCACCTCTCCCTATTGGCAGACTGTCTGGCGCAAACAGAAAAATACAATTTCCTACTGCAGATTGATTTACTTGGTCAGTCCAGCGCATAGGCGATCTGCCGCGCGGTCTGGTTCCCTGTACGGCCAGTCGCTCTATGGACTCGTTACCCCGCCTAGAGACGTGTCCAAAGTATTGTAGTATGCGTGACTGTACTACGGACGATAGACGCTGCGTGATGCCGAGCTCCTGGAGTATGGACAGGTTGGTGCGGAATTCTGTCCACGATATCCCGAGCATTCTCCTCCAGCACCACATTTCCAGAGCATCTATTTTCCCCTTTTCCAACTCGCGCACTGTCCACGTCTCCGCCGCGTAAAGAAAAATGGGGATATTTATATAGTCAAAGATAATTTTTTATTTTGTTATTAAGAAAGTTAAGATTGTGCTAGTTATAAAGAAAAATATGACATACAGGTTCCAGTTAAGCCCGGAGAACGAATCGGATATATCATTTAAAATTTTTGTTTTATAAGGCCCCTTCAATGAGATGTAACATCTTATCATGTTTTATAGTTTCATAAGGATAATTTCCAGGTATACATAAGATATAATTTAAGACAACTAACTAATTAAAGGCGTAGGACTTATTTGTCAGCAACTCTTAATACACAAAAATGTATTTAGAGTTGCTGACAAATACTTAAGTCTATAAAGGATACAAACAGGCACGATTAACATTTCTCATATGAATTTGTAATTTATATTTGATTTTTTTTTATGTTAAGCCTAAAAAAATATGGAAGCACTTCATTCAATTTAACTTTAACAATTTTTTCCTTTTGTTTCAGATTTTATTTGTGAAGTTAAAATATTCACTGGAAGTGAAGTGTACAAGTGTAGCTCTTTAGTTAACCAATTCCTAAACAGGTAAGTAAATAAACACTAGCATAATAAATAAATATATTATATGAACAAATCACACAGATTTAGCTAGTCCCGACGTAAGTCCGAAACTTGTGTTACAAGATATTAACTCATGATACTTTATTTTGCCGTGTGGTTCCCGGCAGAGAATAATAGGACCACTCCATTTATTTTATTAAAAATACATATACATATAGATAAACATCCAAAACCCAGGTCAATCTTAAAAAGATCATTTTCCATCTGGAACAGACCAGGGATCGAATCCGGGACCTTCGGTGTGACAGTCTAGAATGATGACCGCTATGCCATGCGGGTCGTCGTATCATTTTTAAATTTGATGTACTAATAGGTAAATGTTGAATGAATACAGTAAGCATACATCACAAACAAATATTAGTTTATAAAATATTTAAAAAATCACATCATTTAAATTAAGATTTGAAATGTTATTATGTATTAACTTTGGCTGATAGATAATAAAAAAGGTTGATTGAATAATAAAAATAGAAAATTTACCATGACTTTAATTATGGAAATATCCAAAATCACTACTTTAATTTGGAATCCTATTTATCACTAGTTTCGCCCCTAGCTGACAGTTCTGAACCTATTATAAACTTTGTATCAATTACGTCTTATCTGATAAGACACGCCACCCCAAGATGTTAAGGGGACAACTTTTACGATCCACATTAAAAAAGCATTTTTTGTTGATATAAACTATGCCCATATATATAAGCTTTGCCCGCTTGATATATAGCCTATGTCCTTCTCAGTACCCCAACAAAATTAAATTAGTGTATGCAAAATTCGGTTCAGTAGATAGGGCGGGAAAGCGTAACAAACAAACAAACAAACTCACTATGAGTAGCCAAGTCAAAATTTAGGCTCCAATACATTACCTAAGATATAAGAAGGAAATATATTTTATGTTGTATTAAATAAATTTCAGGACTGACCATTGAATTTGGTACCCATTTAGATCTCACTTGTTTTGTCGTTAAAGTCAACAACCAAGGCTTATATCATAATATTGAACTTGGCTCTCATTTCACATTTATGTTTTTGATGAGATTCTTTTTTCTAGCCATATCTATAGCTATCCATTCTTGATCTAATCCATTATGCGTGAATGAAGTAGAAGTAATCATAACTCGTAATATATTTGCTGTCCTAGTATCCTCTTAACACCATTCATTACGGCACCAGGGCAACGGCGGCATAAACAAAAGTCTATTGTAGTAATATAATCGCTACGGAACCAGGAGATAAAACGACAGATATCTGTATAGCTGTGGCCTAGTTCGCTCCCCTGGGTTCGCTGAAGATAGTATTGTGTTTTGTGACGCATTCTGACGCACTCTAGTGTTTTGTGGAAGTAAAAGGAAAAGGTTTTCTTTGTATAGAAAATACATCGCAAACAATTTAATTGATTCTGCCACCAACATTTTTTCTAAATTTATTCCAGTGTGATTGGCTTTGAGCTACCGATAATTTAAATTCATGTTCTCAACATGAAAACGAAAAAGTTTTGTACTTTGAACAAGTATGAAATCCAGAAAAAAATATCAGCTGCTCCATTCATTTTAGTACAGTAAGTATTCAGCATACTATGGAAAAACTTACCAATTTTTCTCGATTTCTGACTTTGTCACAAAAAAAGGCGTTTTCATATTGAACGTGAATTTATATTATTGCTAGTTCAATACCAAACATATTGTGTAGAATGCATTTGTTTTGGTAGAGCCACGCTTCCGGCAAAATTCACTTTTGCTAGTAGCATGAATGGGCCGGCTCGTCCGGGGAAGTACCACACTCTAACAGAAAATTGACGTTTGAGTAGTAGCTTTACCGCTTCTATGCTTCGTTCGGTGAGTGAGAGAGCCGGAGGCCTATCCCCCCTTATCAAATAAAGGCCGGCAACGCTCTTGTAACACCCCTGGAGTTGCAGTTGTCTATGGGCAGCGGTGATCACTTACCATCAGGTGACGCGCTTGCTCGTTTGCCGTCCTATGACATAAAATAAATAAACTCTTGCAGCTCCATTTACTTAGCAATATATTTATTTATTTCAGATACTTGGAACTCAATTGTTTGATAGAGATCATCTACGTACCATTATAGAATAATACTCATAACCAAGGACTTTTAATTTACTTGAGTGGAATTAGAACAAAAACGCAACTGAAACCTGCTGTTTATAACAAAATTGTATTCTAAAAATAGTATTCCCTAAGTGACACAAAGCTTAGGCAAAGATATTCACGGGCACGTCCAGAAATACTCAATTTGTAGGCAGGCATCGTGCTGAAATGTTTGCTGATATCGCCCATCTCTGCTGTAGCCCTCTAATGCACTCAAGCAGGTATGTTTCATTATATTAACTCTTTCTGTTGAAACCCTAAGTTTCTTCAACTAAACATAGACGTACTGAAGAATCATGATTTAAAGATATACACGTAGAATATATCTCGGGTTTTTGAAAACCAGGTTGTTAGATAATCGCTTTGTGTGTGTGTGTAGATGTGTAGTATGAAGATATGAATAATCCTCAACTAAAGTTTATATTTCGGTTTTTACAAGTTTTTGAAAGCAGATTTTTAGACAATCCTGCTGTGTGTGTGTGTGTGTGTGTGTGTGTGTGTGTGTGTGTGTGTGTGTGTGTGTGTGTGTGTGTGTGTGTGTGTGTAGTGAAAGCGTTTAGAATCACGAAGGATTTTATTTTAATTGTTTAGCAAACTAAACAGTAAAAACTATATTATTATTTTTTTTTTTTTTTTTTTTTTATGTCAGAGGACGGCAAACGAGCAAGCGGGTCACCTGATGGAAAGTGATCACCGCTGCCCATGGACTAATGTAACACCAGGGGTATGACAAGAGCGTTGCCGGCCTTTTGTTTTCCCTCCCCAGAGGGGAGGGGGGATGGGCCTCCGGCTCTCTCACTCACCGAACGAAGCATAGAAGCTGTAAAACTACTACTCAAACGTCGATTTTCTGTGAGAGTGTGGTACTTCCCCGGACGAGCCGGCCCATTCATGCTACCAGCTAAAGTGATTTTTGCCGGTAGCGTGGCTCTACCACTCTAAAAAATGCAAAGGATTAATTACTGAAAATGCAAAGGAATGATAGCTTTAATCATGAGGCCCTAGCAAGACGATACTTAATAGAGATTTCACCTACATACAACAAATAAAGACAATATTTTTGACCTTCAAGGCGACCCATATGTTTTCTGTCTCTTTCCGTACCGTTTGTGTGAAAAAAAAATTGTATTCTTGTGTATATATAAAAAAAAATACCAAGTGCTAGTCGGACTCGGCTAAGAGTAGTAGCAGGCATAGATTAGCCAAAACACCACTATCGTTTTTCGCCCCAAAAAAATAGTTTTATTTTTCATAGTTTTTGTATAAATTTGCTTTATTTGCGGTTTGTGAAAATGTGCCATATCTCAAAAACTGCTGACTTTATCTCAATTAAACCAATTTTCATTGAATGTATTCATCAAAGCTTACAACATATTGTTCTTTTTTAAAATTTTCACTCTCATATCTTAAAAGTTAACTCACACTTCAACACTTTGCTAGTGTCTAACTTTCAAACAATTAAGTTTGTGAAAAATGGTTTAACCTTGAGGTCATTTTTAAGGACTCAGGTAAAATATATATGTAGGTTAGTTGAATGTCGAACCTATAAGGATTCCGTTTTTTTGTCATACAGCTACAGAATCCTAAAAGTACTGAGCGTGATAACAATAAATATGTTACAATCTCACTATAATTTAAATAGAAGATGTTTCTATAAAAACAACGGAATTTATTCTCAATCGTGAGCGATATCGAGCCATTAGACACGTGTGTGCCTGGAATCTTAAAAGCATAGGAACTCTAGATCATACTAGTTTTCATGCACGATTTGATTCAAATCACGCGTCAAATCCAGATTTAGTAAGAGTATAATATCGTACATTTTAGGTGTTATGGTAGTATTTTTTCGTAGAAGAAAATTCGACTTCGATTCCGAGGATAGAGTATCACCCTAATTCATCTTAATAAGGTATTATCTATGGCTACCGTCTCTATTCTAAATCCATGTGTAGCCAGGAATTGATCGAAAAAATATGGTATGAATAATAATGAACGTTTATTGCTCACCATAGTCAGTTACAATTAATTAAGAACTTATAAAACATACTTAATTTAAGGGTAACTTTTAACAAATAATATTTATGTATTACTACACAAAAAAAATACCTAGAACTTAAGAGGCTTACACCACCGAAACTAGCGACACCCGTTATTTAATTCTTGTACTCCGAAATAAGAACAAATTGAGAAAATCTACATAAGTACTTCCTTAATAAATGACTTGTAGTAGTTTTAGTAACTTTTTATCAATATCAACATTTCAGATTGAGAGATCTACTCATTACCGCCAAAAGTGGCCGCTTTTGGCGTTAATGAGTAGTTATCTTGATTTACCAAATGTAAAATAATGAAAAGCAATACAAAAAATACTTAAAATCATATAGTAGTGAAGTAATAACGTAGATTTTTTAAAATTTGATCTTATTAAATAGTAAAAAAAATAACACCAGGGGTGGCGCTAGATGGCTGGTGTAAGCGCCTTAATGATTGAAACTTAAAATCTTCATACCATTTTGTTTCAACCAATGTTACTGAACTAGGCTAAGTAAAAAAAAGATTTACGAAAATATTTCCTCATATATAATCTTATTCATGTCACGTTGCGGATAACATAGTTTTTGCTTTACCAAAGTACTCTCTGGCTACTGGACTATGCCAGTGTCAGTGTTCTGGACCCACTGGGTTTAATACATGACTTTTGCAGAATACTTTTTGTTTGTGTACAGTCTAGAGCAGATAAACATACAATCCAAAATATGTTTGTAGGTGGTCAGGTTTAATTGTACATCAAATAAACATTTGAGACGGTGTAAGCGATGAATATGACACCTTTATATGGAGATGTGTCAGTGTCGGACTTACACATTGTTGAACTTAAAGAAAACCAAGGACGCGATGGGAGAATGAAATTTCAAAGGTGGCTGGCAACTTATGGAGAATATACATACACACAAGGCAGGAAGAGATGGAAGGAACTGGGACAGGCCTTTGTGCAAAAATGGGCTCCTAATGGCTGACGTTGATGATGATGAAACTTTAAGAGTTATTTTATGGGCTCCATGATATGCCTGAGACCAAGTTCAGATGAGTGACACAGAGGTAGAAAGAAAAAAAGCTGTATTAATATAAATAAGGATAGAATAATTATTGTCATGACAAAAAAAAAACTGCTTATTGTCATGCATTTCGTAGTTAGGTTAAATAAACAATCTTTCTCTATTTTTAGAACGGCCGCGTAAAATAAACTTTTATCTACAAATGGTAACAGATTATAATGACTTATATATTCTCCTAGTAATTTTATATCTATCAAGCAGCCCTTAATGTCTGCGCCTGGGCATATAATATTATTTATAAATTACACCTAATATAGGAAAACACTCAGCACATTAGTGAATACCCCGTCTAAACTGCCCTAGTATATTCTAAGATTAGGCTGTACAGACAGACAGCTGAATACTGATAATTTATACAATCTATTGATTGATATTGCTATGAAATGTCATTTAAATTAGATTAAACTAAGAGGCTTAGTTATCATTCCAAAAACAACAATAACTCAACAGATCTATTGAAACGAAATATTTATTTTGAAGTCAAAAATGTTTACGATGGATACAATTCATTCCGGCTATTACCATCACTTAATGCCCGTAAAACATTAAACGTAATGTTATTTTGTTTGTCTGTACTGACAACGTGTCAAAGAGCATAAAATATTTGAAATGTTGAGTGCTTTTGGGCGGAAAACAAACAAATCGGATGAAATTGTGCAATCGCTGTAGACCGGATGTTGGAATTAACAAGAACAAATATGCACGAACTGGAAATTTTTAGGAAAACAGTGATTCTAATTTATTAACTTTTCTCCTTTTTTACAAGAAAAATCGGCATAGGTGAGGCGTCTGACTTGCCCGTCAAGTCAGTACAGAAAGTATTATTTCTTGTGATGTAGGCATGAATTTATGTACTTTTTCTTGTCCCTTTCAAAGATAAAGCCAATTTGTAAATCATACCGCGACCTTATCATGCAAAATATATGAACGTAGGCACGTAGGGACCAAGTCTGGATTGAGTTTCTTTCGGCGTATTCTTCTCACCAGTGGTCATTACGAAACGCTAGTAGTTTTTCGATTTTGCATATTAAAAATTAAAAATAATAAGAAAGTAAAAAATATGACGTTCAAAAAGAGATACAATTATCCAATTTTGAATAAAAATCTTTGACT
>CAUJBE010000005.1:0-48540 GCA_963082605.1 Rhodophaea formosa
GTAATTTTAAAATGTCTTTTTTCAGGTGTGGAGAGTCGGTTTTTTGCCGATTTGCGGCGGGAATCGATGCTAATCGACGCGGAACAGTGAAATGAAGGTGAAACAATAGTTTCAGGATGCAAAGAAACGAAGATAAAAGTACAAGGAGCCAAAAACAGGTGTAAAATTGGATAGAATTTATCAAATTAGAAAATACGGTATTTCTGAGTGAAATCTCCTTACAAAACTGGCTGGAAACGACTGTATTATACTTATTTAGGTACCAAAAAGCAAATTAGTATGCAAGAACAGGACTATATTCAACTATTGAGAGCAAAAATTTCGTATCAACACACGTAAATCGCCTACTATGAAGACTTTTGTTGCTATGGTAGGTACAAAGATGTGAATAATTCGAAAACTACTGGACCGATTTCAACAAACGATACGTCAAACGACGCGGCGCGTCGGGAGGCAGACAAAAGCTAGTAAAACAGAACTACTTTGGAAGAAAAAATTTGGGTGGTGACCGAAAATGTAAAATATGTAATTTTAAAATGTCTTTTTCAGGTGTGGAGAGTCGGTTTTTGCCGATTTGCGGCGGGAATCGATGCTAATCGACGCGGAACAGTGAAATGAAGGTGAAACAATAGTTTCAGGATGCAAAGAAACGAAGATAAAAGTACAAGGAGCCAAAAACAGGTGTAAAATTGGATAGAATTTATCAAATTAGAAAATACGGTATTTCTGAGTGAAATCTCTTACAAAACTGGCTGGAAACGACTGTATTATACTTATTTAGGTACCAAAAAGCAAATTAGTATGCAAGAACAGGACTATATTCAACTATTGAGAGCAAAAATTTCGTATCAACACACGTAAATCGCCTACTATGAAGACTTTTGTTGCTATGGTAGGTACAAAGATGTGAATAATTCGAAAACTACTGGACCGATTTCAACAAACGATACGTCAAACGACGCGGCCGCGTCGGGAGGCAGACAAAAGCTAGTAAAACAGAACTACTTTGGAAGAAAAAATTTGGGTGGTGACCGAAAATGTAAAATATGTAATTTTAAAATGTCTTTTTCAGGTGTGGAGAGTCGGTTTTTGCCGATTTGCGGCGGGAATCGATGCTAATCGACGCGGAACAGTGAAATGAAGGTGAAACAATAGTTTCAGGATGCAAAGAAACGAAGATAAAAGTACAAGGAGCCAAAAACAGGTGTAAAATTGGATAGAATTTATCAAATTAGAAAATACGGTATTTCTGAGTGAAATCTCTTACAAAACTGGCTGGAAACGACTGTATTATACTTATTTAGGTACCAAAAAGCAAATTAGTATGCAAGAACAGGACTATATTCAACTATTGAGAGCAAAAATTTCGTATCAACACACGTAAATCGCCTACTATGAAGACTTTTGTTGCTATGGTAGGTACAAAGATGTGAATAATTCGAAAACTACTGGACCGATTTCAACAAACGATACGTCAAACGACGCGGCGCGTCGGGAGGCAGACAAAAGCTAGTAAAACAGAACTACTTTGGAAGAAAAAATTTGGGTGGTGACCGAAAATGTAAAATATGTAATTTTTAAAATGTCTTTTTCAGGTGTGGAGAGTCGGTTTTTGCCGATTTGCGGCGGGAATCGATGCTAATCGACGCGGAACAGTGAAATGAAGGTGAAACAATAGTTTCAGGATGCAAAGAAACGAAGATAAAAGTACAAGGAGCCAAAAACAGGTGTAAAATTGGATAGAATTTATCAAATTAGAAAATACGGTATTTCTGAGTGAAATCTCTTACAAAACTGGCTGGAAACGACTGTATTATACTTATTTAGGTACCAAAAAGCAAATTAGTATGCAAGAACAGGACTATATTCAACTATTGAGAGCAAAAATTTCGTATCAACACACGTAAATCGCCTACTATGAAGACTTTTGTTGCTATGGTAGGTACAAAGATGTGAATAATTCGAAAACTACTGGACCGATTTCAACAAACGATACGTCAAACGACGCGGCGCGTCGGGAGGCAGACAAAAGCTAGTAAAACAGAACTACTTTGGAAGAAAAAATTTGGGTGGTGACCGAAAATGTAAAATATGTAATTTTAAAATGTCTTTTTCAGGTGTGGAGAGTCGGTTTTTGCCGATTTGCGGCGGGAATCGATGCTAATCGACGCGGAACAGTGAAATGAAGGTGAAACAATAGTTTCAGGATGCAAAGAAACGAAGATAAAAGTACAAGGAGCCAAAAACAGGTGTAAAATTGGATAGAATTTATCAAATTAGAAAATACGGTATTTCTGAGTGAAATCTCTTACAAAACTGGCTGGAAACGACTGTATTATACTTATTTAGGTACCAAAAAGCAAATTAGTATGCAAGAACAGGACTATATTCAACTATTGAGAGCAAAAATTTCGTATCAACACACGTAAATCGCCTACTATGAAGACTTTTGTTGCTATGGTAGGTACAAAGATGTGAATAATTCGAAAACTACTGGACCGATTTCAACAAACGATACGTCAAACGACGCGGCGCGTCGGGAGGCAGACAAAAGCTAGTAAAACAGAACTACTTTGGAAGAAAAAATTTGGGTGGTGACCGAAAATGTAAAATATGTAATTTTAAAATGTCTTTTTCAGGTGTGGAGAGTCGGTTTTTGCCGATTTGCGGCGGGAATCGATGCTAATCGACGCGGAACAGTGAAATGAAGGTGAAACAATAGTTTCAGGATGCAAAGAAACGAAGATAAAAGTACAAGGAGCCAAAAACAGGTGTAAAATTGGATAGAATTTATCAAATTAGAAAATACGGTATTTCTGAGTGAAATCTCTTACAAAACTGGCTGGAAACGACTGTATTATACTTATTTAGGTACCAAAAAGCAAATTAGTATGCAAGAACAGGACTATATTCAACTATTGAGAGCAAAAATTTCGTATCAACACACGTAAATCGCCTACTATGAAGACTTTTGTTGCTATGGTAGGTACAAAGATGTGAATAATTCGAAAACTACTGGACCGATTTCAACAAACGATACGTCAAACGACGCGGCGCGTCGGGAGGCAGACAAAAGCTAGTAAAACAGAACTACTTTGGAAGAAAAAATTTGGGTGGTGACCGAAAATGTAAAATATGTAATTTTAAAATGTCTTTTTCAGGTGTGGAGAGTCGGTTTTTGCCGATTTGCGGCGGGAATCGATGCTAATCGACGCGGAACAGTGAAATGAAGGTGAAACAATAGTTTCAGGATGCAAAGAAACGAAGATAAAAGTACAAGGAGCCAAAACAGGTGTAAAATTGGATAGAATTTATCAAATTAGAAAATACGGTATTTCTGAGTGAAATCTCTTACAAAACTGGCTGGAAACGACTGTATTATACTTATTTAGGTACCAAAAAGCAAATTAGTATGCAAGAACAGGACTATATTCAACTATTGAGAGCAAAAATTTCGTATCAACACACGTAAATCGCCTACTATGAAGACTTTTGTTGCTATGGTAGGTACAAAGATGTGAATAATTCGAAAACTACTGGACCGATTTCAACAAACGATACGTCAAACGACGCGGCGCGTCGGGAGGCAGACAAAAGCTAGTAAAACAGAACTACTTTGGAAGAAAAAATTTGGGTGGTGACCGAAAATGTAAAATATGTAATTTTAAAATGTCTTTTTCAGGTGTGGAGAGTCGGTTTTTGCCGATTTGCGGCGGGAATCGATGCTAATCGACGCGGAACAGTGAAATGAAGGTGAAACAATAGTTTCAGGATGCAAAGAAACGAAGATAAAAGTACAAGGAGCCAAAAACAGGTGTAAAATTGGATAGAATTTATCAAATTAGAAAATACGGTATTTCTGAGTGAAATCTCTTACAAAACTGGCTGGAAACGACTGTATTATACTTATTTAGGTACCAAAAAGCAAATTAGTATGCAAGAACAGGACTATATTCAACTATTGAGAGCAAAAATTTCGTATCAACACACGTAAATCGCCTACTATGAAGACTTTTGTTGCTATGGTAGGTACAAAGATGTGAATAATTCGAAAACTACTGGACCGATTTCAACAAACGATACGTCAAACGACGCGGCGCGTCGGGAGGCAGACAAAAGCTAGTAAAACAGAACTACTTTGGAAGAAAAAATTTGGGTGGTGACCGAAAATGTAAAATATGTAATTTTAAAATGTCTTTTTCAGGTGTGGAGAGTCGGTTTTTGCCGATTTGCGGCGGGAATCGATGCTAATCGACGCGGAACAGTGAAATGAAGGTGAAACAATAGTTTCAGGATGCAAAGAAACGAAGATAAAAGTACAAGGAGCCAAAAACAGGTGTAAAATTGGATAGAATTTATCAAATTAGAAAATACGGTATTTCTGAGTGAAATCTCTTACAAAACTGGCTGGAAACGACTGTATTATACTTATTTAGGTACCAAAAAGCAAATTAGTATGCAAGAACAGGACTATATTCAACTATTGAGAGCAAAAATTTCGTATCAACACACGTAAATCGCCTACTATGAAGACTTTTGTTGCTATGGTAGGTACAAAGATGTGAATAATTCGAAAACTACTGGACCGATTTCAACAAACGATACGTCAAACGACGCGGCGCGTCGGGAGGCAGACAAAAGCTAGTAAAACAGAACTACTTTGGAAGAAAAAATTTGGGTGGTGACCGAAAATGTAAAATATGTAATTTTAAAATGTCTTTTTCAGGTGTGGAGAGTCGGTTTTTGCCGATTTGCGGCGGGAATCGATGCTAATCGACGCGGAACAGTGAAATGAAGGTGAAACAATAGTTTCAGGATGCAAAGAAACGAAGATAAAAGTACAAGGAGCCAAAAACAGGTGTAAAATTGGATAGAATTTATCAAATTAGAAAATACGGTATTTCTGAGTGAAATCTCTTACAAAACTGGCTGGAAACGACTGTATTATACTTATTTAGGTACCAAAAAGCAAATTAGTATGCAAGAACAGGACTATATTCAACTATTGAGAGCAAAAATTTCGTATCAACACACGTAAATCGCCTACTATGAAGACTTTTGTTGCTATGGTAGGTACAAAGATGTGAATAATTCGAAAACTACTGGACCGATTTCAACAAACGATACGTCAAACGACGCGGCGCGTCGGGAGGCAGACAAAAGCTAGTAAAACAGAACTACTTTGGAAGAAAAAATTTGGGTGGTGACCGAAAATGTAAAATATGTAATTTTAAAATGTCTTTTTCAGGTGTGGAGAGTCGGTTTTTGCCGATTTGCGGCGGGAATCGATGCTAATCGACGCGGAACAGTGAAATGAAGGTGAAACAATAGTTTCAGGATGCAAAGAAACGAAGATAAAAGTACAAGGAGCCAAAAACAGGTGTAAAATTGGATAGAATTTATCAAATAGAAAATACGGTATTTCTGAGTGAAATCTCTTACAAAACTGGCTGGAAACGACTGTATTATACTTATTTAGGTACCAAAAAGCAAATTAGTATGCAAGAACAGGACTATATTCAACTATTGAGAGCAAAAATTTCGTATCAACACACGTAAATCGCCTACTATGAAGACTTTTGTTGCTATGGTAGGTACAAAGATGTGAATAATTCGAAAACTACTGGACCGATTTCAACAAACGATACGTCAAACGACGCGGCGCGTCGGGAGGCAGACAAAAGCTAGTAAAACAGAACTACTTTGGAAGAAAAAATTTGGGTGGTGACCGAAAATGTAAAATATGTAATTTTAAAATGTCTTTTTCAGGTGTGGAGAGTCGGTTTTTGCCGATTTGCGGCGGGAATCGATGCTAATCGACGCGGAACAGTGAAATGAAGGTGAAACAATAGTTTCAGGATGCAAAGAAACGAAGATAAAAGTACAAGGAGCCAAAAACAGGTGTAAAATTGGATAGAATTTATCAAATTAGAAAATACGGTATTTCTGAGTGAAATCTCTTACAAAACTGGCTGGAAACGACTGTATTATACTTATTTAGGTACCAAAAAGCAAATTAGTATGCAAGAACAGGACTATATTCAACTATTGAGAGCAAAAATTTCGTATCAACACACGTAAATCGCCTACTATGAAGACTTTTGTTGCTATGGTAGGTACAAAGATGTGAATAATTCGAAAACTACTGGACCGATTTCAACAAACGATACGTCAAACGACGCGGCGCGTCGGGAGGCAGACAAAAGCTAGTAAAACAGAACTACTTTGGAAGAAAAAATTTGGGTGGTGACCGAAAATGTAAAATATGTAATTTTAAAATGTCTTTTTCAGGTGTGGAGAGTCGGTTTTTGCCGATTTGCGGCGGGAATCGATGCTAATCGACGCGGAACAGTGAAATGAAGGTGAAACAATAGTTTCAGGATGCAAAGAAACGAAGATAAAAGTACAAGGAGCCAAAAACAGGTGTAAAATTGGATAGAATTTATCAAATTAGAAAATACGGTATTTCTGAGTGAAATCTCTTACAAAACTGGCTGGAAACGACTGTATTATACTTATTTAGGTACCAAAAAGCAAATTAGTATGCAAGAACAGGACTATATTCAACTATTGAGAGCAAAAATTTCGTATCAACACACGTAAATCGCCTACTATGAAGACTTTTGTTGCTATGGTAGGTACAAAGATGTGAATAATTCGAAAACTACTGGACCGATTTCAACAAACGATACGTCAAACGACGCGGCGCGTCGGGAGGCAGACAAAAGCTAGTAAAACAGAACTACTTTGGAAGAAAAAATTTGGGTGGTGACCGAAAATGTAAAATATGTAATTTTAAAATGTCTTTTTCAGGTGTGGAGAGTCGGTTTTTGCCGATTTGCGGCGGGAATCGATGCTAATCGACGCGGAACAGTGAAATGAAGGTGAAACAATAGTTTCAGGATGCAAAGAAACGAAGATAAAAGTACAAGGAGCCAAAAACAGGTGTAAAATTGGATAGAATTATCAAATTAGAAAATACGGTATTTCTGAGTGAAATCTCTTACAAAACTGGCTGGAAACGACTGTATTATACTTATTTAGGTACCAAAAAGCAAATTAGTATGCAAGAACAGGACTATATTCAACTATTGAGAGCAAAAATTTCGTATCAACACACGTAAATCGCCTACTATGAAGACTTTTGTTGCTATGGTAGGTACAAAGATGTGAATAATTCGAAAACTACTGGACCGATTTCAACAAACGATACGTCAAACGACGCGGCGCGTCGGGAGGCAGACAAAAGCTAGTAAAACAGAACTACTTTGGAAGAAAAAATTTGGGTGGTGACCGAAAATGTAAAATATGTAATTTTAAAATGTCTTTTTCAGGTGTGGAGAGTCGGTTTTTGCCGATTTGCGGCGGGAATCGATGCTAATCGACGCGGAACAGTGAAATGAAGGTGAAACAATAGTTTCAGGATGCAAAGAAACGAAGATAAAAGTACAAGGAGCCAAAAACAGGTGTAAAATTGGATAGAATTTATCAAATTAGAAAATACGGTATTTCTGAGTGAAATCTCTTACAAAACTGGCTGGAAACGACTGTATTATACTTATTTAGGTACCAAAAAGCAAATTAGTATGCAAGAACAGGACTATATTCAACTATTGAGAGCAAAAATTTCGTATCAACACACGTAAATCGCCTACTATGAAGACTTTTGTTGCTATGGTAGGTACAAAGATGTGAATAATTCGAAAACTACTGGACCGATTTCAACAAACGATACGTCAAACGACGCGGCGCGTCGGGAGGCAGACAAAAGCTAGTAAAACAGAACTACTTTGGAAGAAAAAATTTGGGTGGTGACCGAAAATGTAAAATATGTAATTTTAAAATGTCTTTTTCAGGTGTGGAGAGTCGGTTTTTGCCGATTTGCGGCGGGAATCGATGCTAATCGACGCGGAACAGTGAAATGAAGGTGAAACAATAGTTTCAGGATGCAAAGAAACGAAGATAAAAGTACAAGGAGCCAAAAACAGGTGTAAAATTGGATAGAATTTATCAAATTAGAAAATACGGTATTTCTGAGTGAAATCTCTTACAAAACTGGCTGGAAACGACTGTATTATACTTATTTAGGTACCAAAAAGCAAATTAGTATGCAAGAACAGGACTATATTCAACTATTGAGAGCAAAAATTTCGTATCAACACACGTAAATCGCCTACTATGAAGACTTTTGTTGCTATGGTAGGTACAAAGATGTGAATAATTCGAAAACTACTGGACCGATTTCAACAAACGATACGTCAAACGACGCGGCGCGTCGGGAGGCAGACAAAAGCTAGTAAAACAGAACTACTTTGGAAGAAAAAATTTGGGTGGTGACCGAAAATGTAAAATATGTAATTTTAAAATGTCTTTTTCAGGTGTGGAGAGTCGGTTTTTGCCGATTTGCGGCGGGAATCGATGCTAATCGACGCGGAACAGTGAAATGAAGGTGAAACAATAGTTTCAGGATGCAAAGAAACGAAGATAAAAGTACAAGGAGCCAAAAACAGGTGTAAAATTGGATAGAATTTATCAAATTAGAAAATACGGTATTTCTGAGTGAAATCTCTTACAAAACTGGCTGGAAACGACTGTATTATACTTATTTAGGTACCAAAAAGCAAATTAGTATGCAAGAACAGGACTATATTCAACTATTGAGAGCAAAAATTTCGTATCAACACACGTAAATCGCCTACTATGAAGACTTTTGTTGCTATGGTAGGTACAAAGATGTGAATAATTCGAAAACTACTGGACCGATTTCAACAAACGATACGTCAAACGACGCGGCGCGTCGGGAGGCAGACAAAAGCTAGTAAAACAGAACTACTTTGGAAGAAAAAATTTGGGTGGTGACCGAAAATGTAAAATATGTAATTTTAAAATGTCTTTTTCAGGTGTGGAGAGTCGGTTTTTGCCGATTTGCGGCGGGAATCGATGCTAATCGACGCGGAACAGTGAAATGAAGGTGAAACAATAGTTTCAGGATGCAAAGAAACGAAGATAAAAGTACAAGGAGCCAAAAACAGGTGTAAAATTGGATAGAATTTATCAAATTAGAAAATACGGTATTTCTGAGTGAAATCTCTTACAAAACTGGCTGGAAACGACTGTATTATACTTATTTAGGTACCAAAAAGCAAATTAGTATGCAAGAACAGGACTATATTCAACTATTGAGAGCAAAAATTTCGTATCAACACACGTAAATCGCCTACTATGAAGACTTTTGTTGCTATGGTAGGTACAAAGATGTGAATAATTCGAAAACTACTGGACCGATTTCAACAAACGATACGTCAAACGACGCGGCGCGTCGGGAGGCAGACAAAAGCTAGTAAAACAGAACTACTTTGGAAGAAAAAATTTGGGTGGTGACCGAAAATGTAAAATATGTAATTTTAAAATGTCTTTTTCAGGTGTGGAGAGTCGGTTTTTGCCGATTTGCGGCGGGAATCGATGCTAATCGACGCGGAACAGTGAAATGAAGGTGAAACAATAGTTTCAGGATGCAAAGAAACGAAGATAAAAGTACAAGGAGCCAAAAACAGGTGTAAAATTGGATAGAATTTATCAAATTAGAAAATACGGTATTTCTGAGTGAAATCTCTTACAAAACTGGCTGGAAACGACTGTATTATACTTATTTAGGTACCAAAAAGCAAATTAGTATGCAAGAACAGGACTATATTCAACTATTGAGAGCAAAAATTTCGTATCAACACACGTAAATCGCCTACTATGAAGACTTTTGTTGCTATGGTAGGTACAAAGATGTGAATAATTCGAAAACTACTGGACCGATTTCAACAAACGATACGTCAAACGACGCGGCGCGTCGGGAGGCAGACAAAAGCTAGTAAAACAGAACTACTTTGGAAGAAAAAATTTGGGTGGTGACCGAAAATGTAAAATATGTAATTTTAAAATGTCTTTTTCAGGTGTGGAGAGTCGGTTTTTGCCGATTTGCGGCGGGAATCGATGCTAATCGACGCGGAACAGTGAAATGAAGGTGAAACAATAGTTTCAGGATGCAAAGAAACGAAGATAAAAGTACAAGGAGCCAAAAACAGGTGTAAAATTGGATAGAATTTATCAAATTAGAAAATACGGTATTTCTGAGTGAAATCTCTTACAAAACTGGCTGGAAACGACTGTATTATACTTATTTAGGTACCAAAAAGCAAATTAGTATGCAAGAACAGGACTATATTCAACTATTGAGAGCAAAAATTTCGTATCAACACACGTAAATCGCCTACTATGAAGACTTTTGTTGCTATGGTAGGTACAAAGATGTGAATAATTCGAAAACTACTGGACCGATTTCAACAAACGATACGTCAAACGACGCGGCGCGTCGGGAGGCAGACAAAAGCTAGTAAAACAGAACTACTTTGGAAGAAAAAATTTGGGTGGTGACCGAAAATGTAAAATATGTAATTTTAAAATGTCTTTTTCAGGTGTGGAGAGTCGGTTTTTGCCGATTTGCGGCGGGAATCGATGCTAATCGACGCGGAACAGTGAAATGAAGGTGAAACAATAGTTTCAGGATGCAAAGAAACGAAGATAAAAGTACAAGGAGCCAAAAACAGGTGTAAAATTGGATAGAATTTATCAAATTAGAAAATACGGTATTTCTGAGTGAAATCTCTTACAAAACTGGCTGGAAACGACTGTATTATACTTATTTAGGTACCAAAAAGCAAATTAGTATGCAAGAACAG
The DNA here is from genome assembly GCA_963082605.1 of Rhodophaea formosa. Taxonomy (NCBI): domain Eukaryota; kingdom Metazoa; phylum Arthropoda; class Insecta; order Lepidoptera; family Pyralidae; genus Rhodophaea; species Rhodophaea formosa. The sequence goes on from CAUJBE010000005.1 coordinate 10,731, forward strand.
GACTATATTCAACTATTGAGAGCAAAAATTTCGTATCAACACACGTAAATCGCCTACTATGAAGACTTTTGTTGCTATGGTAGGTACAAAGATGTGAATAATTCGAAAACTACTGGACCGATTTCAACAAACGATACGTCAAACGACGCGGCGCGTCGGGAGGCAGACAAAAGCTAGTAAAACAGAACTACTTTGGAAGAAAAAATTTGGGTGGTGACCGAAAATGTAAAATATGTAATTTTAAAATGTCTTTTTCAGGTGTGGAGAGTCGGTTTTTGCCGATTTGCGGCGGGAATCGATGCTAATCGACGCGGAACAGTGAAATGAAGGTGAAACAATAGTTTCAGGATGCAAAGAAACGAAGATAAAAGTACAAGGAGCCAAAAACAGGTGTAAAATTGGATAGAATTTATCAAATTAGAAAATACGGTATTTCTGAGTGAAATCTCTTACAAAACTGGCTGGAAACGACTGTATTATACTTATTTAGGTACCAAAAAGCAAATTAGTATGCAAGAACAGGACTATATTCAACTATTGAGAGCAAAAATTTCGTATCAACACACGTAAATCGCCTACTATGAAGACTTTTGTTGCTATGGTAGGTACAAAGATGTGAATAATTCGAAAACTACTGGACCGATTTCAACAAACGATACGTCAAACGACGCGGCGCGTCGGGAGGCAGACAAAAGCTAGTAAAACAGAACTACTTTGGAAGAAAAAATTTGGGTGGTGACCGAAAATGTAAAATATGTAATTTTAAAATGTCTTTTTCAGGTGTGGAGAGTCGGTTTTTGCCGATTTGCGGCGGGAATCGATGCTAATCGACGCGGAACAGTGAAATGAAGGTGAAACAATAGTTTCAGGATGCAAAGAAACGAAGATAAAAGTACAAGGAGCCAAAAACAGGTGTAAAATTGGATAGAATTTATCAAATTAGAAAATACGGTATTTCTGAGTGAAATCTCTTACAAAACTGGCTGGAAACGACTGTATTATACTTATTTAGGTACCAAAAAGCAAATTAGTATGCAAGAACAGGACTATATTCAACTATTGAGAGCAAAAATTTCGTATCAACACACGTAAATCGCCTACTATGAAGACTTTTGTTGCTATGGTAGGTACAAAGATGTGAATAATTCGAAAACTACTGGACCGATTTCAACAAACGATACGTCAAACGACGCGGCGCGTCGGGAGGCAGACAAAAGCTAGTAAAACAGAACTACTTTGGAAGAAAAAATTTGGGTGGTGACCGAAAATGTAAAATATGTAATTTTAAAATGTCTTTTTCAGGTGTGGAGAGTCGGTTTTTGCCGATTTGCGGCGGGAATCGATGCTAATCGACGCGGAACAGTGAAATGAAGGTGAAACAATAGTTTCAGGATGCAAAGAAACGAAGATAAAAGTACAAGGAGCCAAAAACAGGTGTAAAATTGGATAGAATTTATCAAATTAGAAAATACGGTATTTCTGAGTGAAATCTCTTACAAAACTGGCTGGAAACGACTGTATTATACTTATTTAGGTACCAAAAAGCAAATTAGTATGCAAGAACAGGACTATATTCAACTATTGAGAGCAAAAATTTCGTATCAACACACGTAAATCGCCTACTATGAAGACTTTTGTTGCTATGGTAGGTACAAAGATGTGAATAATTCGAAAACTACTGGACCGATTTCAACAAACGATACGTCAAACGACGCGGCGCGTCGGGAGGCAGACAAAAGCTAGTAAAACAGAACTACTTTGGAAGAAAAAATTTGGGTGGTGACCGAAAATGTAAAATATGTAATTTTAAAATGTCTTTTTCAGGTGTGGAGAGTCGGTTTTTGCCGATTTGCGGCGGGAATCGATGCTAATCGACGCGGAACAGTGAAATGAAGGTGAAACAATAGTTTCAGGATGCAAAGAAACGAAGATAAAAGTACAAGGAGCCAAAAACAGGTGTAAAATTGGATAGAATTTATCAAATTAGAAAATACGGTATTTCTGAGTGAAATCTCTTACAAAACTGGCTGGAAACGACTGTATTATACTTATTTAGGTACCAAAAAGCAAATTAGTATGCAAGAACAGGACTATATTCAACTATTGAGAGCAAAAATTTCGTATCAACACACGTAAATCGCCTACTATGGGTTAGGTTAGGTTAGGTTAGGTTAGGTTAGGTTAGGTTAGGTTAGGTTGGGGTGCTAAGTGCGGGAAACCTCCTCGAGTGCTCGGTTCCTTGAAGGCTCGTGAATCCTCTCTCATTTGATCTTTGATCCGGTGAGAGGGGCGCGGGTTGACAAGGAATTCGGGACGGTGCACCCTGGGCGACAGCCAATAACTCCCTGGTAGACAGGGTCTTATTGGTTGTTGGCCAATATCCTGCTAACAAGCGCGGCGTGTGTTGGTATACCAAACACGTCGGGCAACTCGTTTCCCCAAATTGATGGGGCCGAGGGCGCTGTACCATTTATGGTCGGTGCTGCGAGGAAGAAAACCTCAATAATAAATTACCCTAATCTTCGTGGCGCTAGTGGGATGAATAACGGGAGGGGAGTCCCGTTCCTAGCGCCAATTCATCATGATGGCGAGTCTAAAATCCGTATTACCCCAGGAGGGTACCGGCCATGCCGGAGAATCCCTCCCTGCGTCTTCGGGCGTAGGCAGCCCCACCGTATCTGGGGGGGGCAAGATCCGTCAACGGGATGAATTCCCGCACCCGGGCCAGGTAGGCCAAAGAGAGGATGTCCGGGAGGATGATGTCTCCGATGCGAGCTCACAAATGAGCTTCGAGTCGGTGACATCAGCCACCCGTGACAGCAGTATTGATGGGCGCCGCAAGAGGAGCTTGCTAGGCGCAGATGATGATGGAGCCCCGCATAAGGTTTCAGCCACGGGCAGCGGCCGCAGTCGCTCGATTACGCCGAGCGATCGCAGGGCCAGGGCTGAAAACCTGGCAGCCCGCAGAGCTGAGGCTGAGCGGATCGTAGCCGAAATGGCGAAAAAAGCGATGGCTCAAAAAGTTACGAGGTCACTGGAGGCCTCGGAGGAGGGAGTGCCAGCAGAGGCGCTCAAGCAACAGGCGGAGGCCAGCATCTCCATAATAAGAGAGGTTGCGACGAAGTCGGGAAACCTTAAGGGCACCTTCGTCAAGAGCCTTAAGGAAGCCGCAGCCTCTATCGAAGCGGCAGTGTCGGCCCTACATGAGCGGTCGACAAGCGAGGAGACGCAGAGGCTGCAGGCCTTGAATGAGCGCCTGGAGGCCAAGGTGGCGGCGCTAGAGCGCGAAATGTCGGAGTTGCGCGCTGCGGTGGAGCGATCTGCGGCAGTAGCACCTGCAGCAGCAGTCCCCATGCCAAATGGCTCAAAGGACATGGATGAGGTCGCTGGGCTCATAATGAGAACGGTCGGCCCTATGCTGAATGCCCGGTTTGAGGGCATTCAGGATAGGCTGCTACCGGAAAAGCGGCTGCGTCCCCCACTGGCGGCGGACAAACGGAGCGCACCGGTTGCAAGGATACCGCTCCTATCGTCGTCGGAGAGTGATGGTGAGGGTCCTCAGATTCCGGCACCCACAAATAGGGTCGCCGAATTCAGGAAAAGCCCGGTCCGCCAACAAGCCCCTAAAGAAAAATTGGGGAGAAAGCAGCGCCGAAGGCAGCGCCTTGCGGAGGCTCGTGCTGCCGAGCCAATGCCTTCTACCTCAACAGGCCCCAGTCCTGCTGTTGAAGCGCCTTCACGTAGGCCCCAGGCTAAGCCCCAAAGGCCGTCGGCGAGAAATGTGTCCCAGACCAGACCCCGCGCTGTGTCACCGGTGGCTCGCCCTCTCCCACCTGCGCCTAAATCCATGGATGTACCATGGTCAACGGTTGCCAGGAGAGGTGCTAGACCGGCGAGACCAACAGTAGCAGTTGCAGCTGCCCCGCCACGGAAAGCCCAGGCTCCAGCGAATCCCCAGCCCCGGCTCCGCCCACCGCGCTCAGCTGCGGTTCAGATTAAACTGAGGCCGGGTACGGAGGCGAGTGGTGCTACCTACGGGCAAATTTTATCTGTTGCCCGTGAAAGGGTTGACATCCAGTCCCTGGGGATAACTGGAGTTAAAATAAGGCGTGCAGCAACCGGTGCTCGAATCCTTGAGGTGTCTGGTGGCGAGAGGGATGAAAAAGCCAATATTCTCGCCGCCAAGATGAAGGAGGTGCTGGATCCTGAGCTTGTGGAGATATCCAGACCTCAAAAAACGGCGGAGATTCGAGTCCGGGAGCTGGACGACTCTGTAACGGCTGAAGACGTCAAAACGTCTGTGGCGAGGGTTGGTCAGTGCCCCGAGGACGAGGTGAGGGTTGGAGTGATAAAAGAGGACCGCTCCGGCATTAGATCAGCGCTTGTGCGATGCCCAGTGGTAGCGGCCAGGCGCCTCACGGCTGCGGGCGTGCGCCTTCTTGTTGGCTGGTCTTCGGCGCGGGTCGTTGTCTTGCCGTCGAGGCCTCTGCAGTGCTACCGCTGCTTTGAGGTGGGCCACGTTGCACAGACGTGCACTGCGGAGGCCGACAGAAGTGCGCTGTGCCTTCGGTGCGGCAAGCCTGGCCACAGGGCTGGGCAGTGTGTGGACAACCCTCACTGCGTCCTCTGCGCGGGGCTGGGAAAACCGGCGGGACATAGGGTCGGGAACAAGGCGTGTACTGCCTCCCGACCCAACAAACGACGTGGACGGCGTGCTGCGGCTAGGGCTACGGCCCAATCGCAGCCCGCCGAGCCGGCGCAACGCAGCGCTTCGGATGAGATGGAGGTTGGGGCCATCTCATAATTATGGCCCTTAAATTCCTTCAGGCGAACATCAACCACTGTGCCAGGGCTCAGGATTTGCTTTTCCAGAGCATGGCACAGTGGTTGATTGACGTGGTGGTTGTCGCCGAGCCATACTTTGTCCCTCCCGCTGACAATTGGGTGTCGGACAGGGATGGCCTGGTGGCTTTGATTTCTTCGGCGTACTCTTCGCCCCCATTGAACGTGGTGCGAGGTCACGGAATTGCCTCTGCTCTGTTGGGTGGGGTGGTCGTAATTGGGGTGTATTTCTCCCCGAACCGGCCGCTCCACGAGTTTGAGGACTTCCTGACCGAAGTCGAGGCACTTGTGCTCAGGAGCCATCCTCACCCTGTGATAGTTGCTGGGGATCTCAACGCCAAATCAACGGCGTGGGGATCCCCAGAAACCGACCCGCGGGGTGTGGTAATGGAGGAGTGGCTCATCACGCTCGGGCTAGCTGTGCTGAATCGGGGGACGGTCCACACGTGCGTGAGCTGGCAGGGCGGTTCAATAGTGGACGTTACGTTCGCTAGCCCTGCCATAGCGTCGCGTGTCCATGGCTGGAGGGTGTTGAAAGACGTGGAGAATCTGTCCAATCACCGTTACGTACGGTTCGACCTCTCCGCGTCTGCAGTCCCTCCGAGCGGCCCAAGCCTGACCCCGAGTCGGCTCGGCCCGGGCTGGAAGGTAAAGTGCCTCGACAAAGAGCTCCTGCATGAGGCAGCTATAGTTCAGGACTGGTTCCGTGCGCCGGTCACCGTGGATGTCGAGGGCGAGGCTGAGAGGTTTCGGGGCACAATGGCTACTATTTGCGACGCCTCAATGCCCCGAGCCGGTCCTCGCCCTCCAAGAAGATGGGTATATTGGTGGTCTCCAGAGCTATCCCAGCTTCGCGAAGCCTGTTTTGTGGCGAGACGCCAATATGCCCGCTACAGAAGGAGAAGGCGCCGGAACGAAGACGAGGAGGCTGCCCTGTGCAGGGCTCTCGTGGAGGCGAAGAGTGCGCTGAGTGTCAGTATTGCCGCGGCAAAGGAGGCGGCAAGGGGGGAGCTTCTGGCGACCCTAAATCGCGACCCGTGGGGACGGCCGTACCGTATGGTTAGGAAAAAATTCCTGCCGTATGCCGTCCCCCTCACGCGGAGTCTCCAGCAGCAACTTCTGGATGATGTGTTGGCCGCTCTTTTCCCGCGGCGTGCTGATTTCCAGCCCCCCAGTATGGCTCCACCATCGGTGGTACGGAGCGAGGACAGTTCCGAGGAGATCCCCGAGATAACCGGGGGAGAGTTAGGCGCTGCTGTAGTCAGAATGCGCGCCAAAAACACCTCCCCCGGCCCAGATGGCATTCCGGGTAGAGCCCTGGTCCTCGCTCTAGATGTTCTGGAGGAGCAGCTGAAGGGGCTGTTTAACGCCTGTGTTGCGCAGGGAAGGTTTCCCCAGGCGTGGAAAACGGGACGATTGGTCCTGCTGAGGAAGGAGGGACGACCGGCGGATTCCCCGTCTGGCTTTCGTCCTCTTGTGGTGCTTGACGAGGCGTGCAAACTGCTTGAACGCGTTATTGCTAACCGCATCGTCAAGCACCTTGAGACGGTTGGCCCCGATCTTGCGGATTGCCAGTACGGGTTCCGCCGGGGCAGGTCCACCATCCACGCCATCCTGAGGGTAAAATCTGTGGCGCAGGAAGCGGTTTCCCAGGGTGAGGTCGTAGTAGTGGTGTCTCTAGACATCACCAACGCATTTAACTCCCTCCCCTGGGCTTGCATCATGGAGGCACTCCGCTTTCACGGGGTGCCAACATACCTGCGTCGCATCGTCGGCGATTACCTCTCAGGTAGGAGGATCATCTTCCCTGCGCATAGCGGGTGGAAGGAGAAGGAGGTGACGTGCGGTGTTCCGCAGGGGTCTGTCTTAGGACCACTCCTGTGGAACATCGGCTACGACTGGGTGCTACGGGGGACCAATCTTCCGGGTGTCGAGTTGGTTTGTTACGCCGACGACACCCTGGTGGTATCCCGTGGCACCTCGTTTCGTGAGGCGTCAATACTCGCCACGGCTGCTGTCGCTGATGTGGTGCGCCGGATCCGGCGACTGGGTCTGGAGGTTGCGTTGCACAAATCCGAGGCGTTGTGCTTTCATGCCCCTCGGAGGCGACCTCCTCCAGACTCTGGACTGATGGTGGGCGGGGTCCAGATTGCCATCAAGCCGTCGATGCGTTACTTGGGCATCGTCCTTGATGGCAAATGGAATTTCGGCGCTCACTTCGCGGCACTGGCACCGCGAGTCGTGGCGGCGGCGAGCGCGCTGACGCAGCTCATGCCGAACCTTGGAGGTCCTGAAGCGTCCTGCAGGCGCCTCTACTTGGGAGTCGTGCGGTCAATGGCCCTATATGGTGCCCCGGTGTGGGAGGAAGCCCTGAACCGGCAAAATATCACCCTCTTACGGAGACCGCAGAGGGTGATGGCGATTAGAGCTGCCCGGGGCTACCGCACGATCTCGTATGAGGCAGCCTGCGTGCTGGCTGGCTCCATACCCTGGGACATCGAAGCGAGTGCCCTCGCGTCATTATTCTTTTGGCGTGAGGAGGCGCTGGCCCGGGGTCACCGTCCAGCACCCCGTGAAATAGAGGGACGTCGTGATGAGCTGCGTCAGCGCTCAATTGAAGAGTGGGCCTTGAGGCTGGAGCAGCCCTGTTTCGGGGTCAGGACCGTTGAGGCGGTCCGCCCAGTCTTGAGCCAGTGGCTGGCGAGGCAGCACGGCTTGCTCACGTTCCGCTTGACGCAGGTGCTTTCCGGACATGGTTGTTTCGGAGGTTACCTGTGTCGCATAGCGGGCAGGGAGCCGTCTGCTGTCTGTCACCACTGTGATGGTTGTGCGGACGAAAACGCCCAACACACCCTGCAGAGCTGCCCAGCCTGGGCTGATGAACGCGCCGCAATGTGCGCGGTCGTGGGGGACGACCTTTCGCTGCCGACCGTGGTCAAAGCCATGGTCGACAGCGAGACATCGTGGAATGCGGTGCAGGCCTTTGCGGAGCAGGTGATGCTCCGCAAGGAGGCGGCGGAACGAGAGCGAGAGGACACCACCGATCTCGCCATCCGCCGCCGGCGCACAGGGCGCAGGAGGCGCGCCTATGGCATGCACCTGCAGCCCCCACAATAAGGGTCGGTCGAGTGGTGGAAACGGGATTCCGCTGCTCGGCTCTCAACGACTCTTCGGGTGTAAGTCGTCAAGTGTCACGACGACTTTACCCTTGCGGGTGAGGAGAGTGGCCGTAGGGCCCACCCCGCACGCTCGCTCTGATTCCTCTCCTTTGAGAGGATCCACAGAGCGAGCAAAGTAGAGACCGCAAAGCGGTCGCCGCGCCGGGGCTGTGGAGCCAGAATAGCACACGCCCCCGGCACAAAGCGGCACAGAGGTGACACCGCGGAGTTTAGTGGCCACACCACATAACCGCACCTGGCGTCCCGTAGCCCGTGCGGTATCCGAAGGGATTCTTCGCGTTATAAAAAAAAAAAAAAAAAAAGGTTAGGTTAGGTTAGGTTAGGTTAGGTTAGGTTAGGTTAGGTTTTTTTTTTTTTTTTTTTTTTTTTTTTTTTATACTCCACCTCCAACATGATCGGAGCCTATAGTTGCTGTTTCTCATTCATACAAGTTCTTGCTCTTATGCCTCTCGTACTGTCAGACTGCATACTTTCCTGTCATTCGTCATCTTTTATACTTTTCACGGGTGGGATGCCCGTCTATCTACTTTTTTCTCTATTTTATTATTTGTTCTATCTTCTAGGGAGTGCAACACTGGGTATTTTCTTTATTAATAATTTTTCAATTCCTTATAAATATATACATTATTTATATACATATACAATTCCATTTACAATTACAACATTTCCATTATTAGTCATATTTTTACATTTCCATATATTTTTATTCGCATCATTTTTATCGAGATAAATCAATGTAACCTTACAGACTAAGACATGTATATATAAATACATAAATAAATATTCATGTTGTCATACACACATAAAGTCTAGTTTAAGCACATTTTCTCTGCATATACTTGATTATATGCACAAGTAAGCACTATTGCCACATTTCATTTATCTTTCATGTTCTGACGCATTTTAATATTACTTCACATATATACTTTATATTATTTTTGATATATTTATTTAGAGACATACAGCGTTATACTATTTAATCACCGATATTTGTACACATAATTTTATGATTATATATTTATATGAAGCTCGTGTAAGGTATTCCTCCACATATACCACTTTATTATCAATAATTATGAATTATTATTTTCTATAACATTCATATTATTTTATTATATGCTTTGGTGGGGAGTCGTACACTCACATTTGCATTCATAGTTCACATGTACAACGCTCTTGTTCCTTCCTATACCTCATGTGTGGCCGGGCTGCGGCGCCTTACCAAATTTTTATACTTGTCATGACAATTTAACTTTATACAGAGTAAATTGTATGTACTTAATTGTTGTTTTGGCTTCCGCGGCCCCACCACACACCCGGTATCATAGCGTTTGCAAGGTTAGCAATACGCAGTTGCTGACCTTGCAATCGCTTCCCACTTCCTTCTTAGTTCACACTCATTACTAAAGGCGTTGTGGCCCGTCTGCTGCCTACCCGCTTTGGTGCAGTTTCTACATGCCGGTTTGTCTCCCGCCTTGCGGCCAGCACACTCCGACCTCAGGTGTGGCCCTCCGCAGTGGCCGCATGAGTCCTCCGCCTCGCTGCAGTAACGCTTGCTATGACCATAAGCCAAGCAACGCGTGCACTGAACGAGGGGGGACTGATCGGCCACCCTGACTTGCTGGAGGTCCACTCGGAGAGATCCGGCTTCTACTGCCCTTCTCCATAAGGCCGGAGACGTGCTGACCACAATGTGGCAGACTTGCGGGTTTCGCGCCCTCTTCTTATATTTTATTATCAGGCGGTCCTCCTCCCCGTCGAGGCCGTGAAAAATTTCGGGGTTCTGCCTCCTCACCGCTCCAATGACGTCCTCATCAGTGTACCTGATGCTGACGCCCCAGAGGATGAGGAGCGGGTCCCTATTTTTCACGTCCTCGACAGTGAGGTTACCGCCTGCCCCCTCTATTTTTCGCCGCAATTTAGCCCTTTCTGACTCCGTTGCGCAGCTCATGATGACCTTCTGGTCCCTTGCCTTACGCACACGCTCTATGCGGATCGACCCACCTCTGGCATCCACAGCCTCGCGTATCTTGTCGAGCACCTGCTCTCCCGTGTCGCACGCATCCTTGGATGTGACGACCAGGGACAGCAGGGCACCCCGCTCGGCTGCTTTTGCCTTAGGTGGGCGGGCCGCTACGTCCGCGTAAGTCAAGGCACCAGACTGCTGCGCTACCAGCTCCCTTATCTCCTCCAGCTTCCTCGCATTCTCGGCGATCAGCAGGGCCTGCTCATCCATCTTTTTGGATAGGGCAAGCTCTGCCGATCGTCCGTCCTGTACGGGGGCCAACCTAGCGGGGGAGGTTTGGGTGCGGGCGCACGGTTTGTACCCGGGGGTTAAATTGCGGCTTTCAACAAGTTCGCCCAGGTCACAAATTTTGTCGGAGAGTATTTTAGTTTTCTCCTTTATAGAGTCCTTAATTGTTGTTTTGAGATTTCTGGCCGTCTCAAGCTCATCCTCAATTTCTCTTAATAATATTTGGCATTCTTCGCCAATCTGGCCTCTCATGTCGTCCGTCAGTCTGTCTTTTCTGTTCATGGGGTGTACGAAGGGCGTGGCGATAGTCTCTCCGCCAAATTTATTGTCATATTGGGACGAGGGGGATACTCTTTGTAACTCGTCGCCTTCGTCCGAGTAACTGAGGCGCCGAGCAAAGGTCACCGACTTGGGGGTCCTGCCAATGGGCTTCTGAGCCTCTATTGGGGTCCTTTCAATTGGCATGTTGGAGGTTGCGTCAACAATATAAAATTAAAATAAAATAAATTAGAATAAATTCAAATTATAAGAATAAAACAATTTAAAATTAAAATACAAGTGATTAAATTACGGTCCAATTCAATTTTACAAAAATAAAAATCTTAAGACTACAATTTTGGCCCTGTATAGGGGGGCAAAAGTCACTTAAAGTAAATAAAAGGTTTGTATAAGTTTTAAAACAGTCAACAAGTTATAATACTAAATTTACAATAGTTATTAATAATTAAAATAATAAGATTAAAATGAAAATACAATTTTTCCCAGGTACGTCAGTAATATAATATAAATTCCTTAAAAACTATCCAGGTAGTCAGGCCCTCCTTGTGATAAATAGGGAGCTAAGGTCCTTATTTACAATAATAACACAAATAATAATTAATTTTTATCAAATAAATAATTTTTACGAATTTTTCTATGAGATGGTGATTTTTGTACTTATAACCTAAATATTTCCTTAGGATTTGATTTGGGGGGTTCCTAAACTTAATAAAAGGGGGTCAGGGGTTCCCTTCTATGATCTACACATAGTTATAAAATTATATTTTACTTTCAAAAATTTTGCATATATGTAGTTCTTTTTTCTACGATAGATGGCGCGATTTTGTTTACTGCTTGTTTAGGGGTTTGTAATGAATTTTGGTATAATTTTCCACTAAAATATTCGAGAACAGGCCTAATTATACTACCCTATGTAATTTCCCTAATGTTTCCCGTACGGGAAAGGGGTCAAAAGTGTCCCTCAAATTCCCAGTATTTTGCCGAATTTGATGTCGTTATATCTCCGGTGTTTATGAACAAAAAATTTTGAAAATTGCGCAAAACCTATTTATAAAGCCTTGCCTATGAAAGTTAGGGGTTGTTTTGCCCGAAATCCCCGAATTTAGAACAAAAATTTTCGGAATGAAATTACGAAAACCGGGCTGGTAATTTAGTTGAATTTTGGAAGAAATGCTGTAACTCTAAAAGTATTGGTCCTAAAATTATCAAATTCGGCACAAATACTGGGAATAAGATGTACCTGGAAGTTATCTATGCGTTATAATTCTAGATCCAGGATTTTCGTGCGTGGGAGGGTCCAAAGTCACTTGATGTTGGTTTTTCGGGACAAATTTGGTCACTGCTCCCGAACGGCTTCACCCAGGAACTTGATCCTGGGGTCTCCTGATGCGTCTTCTTGGGGCGCACCAGCCGGTGTTACCACCACTAGCGCGCGCGCCCGGGTTTGTCCGCAAATTGGCGAAAATCGGTGATTGGCCGAGACCGATTTTTGGCCCTGGTGCCTCGATGCGCAGCCAATAAATCCCGGAAGCTGTGTCCAGGTGAGCAGGAGACCAGAACACACCGAACTGCACTTGAAAATCCTGGGGTCGCCGATCTAGATTTGGAGATATTCAATTTTAAAGTTTAATTTTTTAAAATTTTGGTTTTATCGTCTCCACCAGAAGTCCAATTTTGGGTTTTTATTAAAGATTTTTATATAGCAGGATGCGCTAACGTCTGGAGCACGTTTTGACGTTTAGTTTGTGTCTATGCGGTGCCAGGTGATTTTTGTATCGATTTTTCCGCGCGTAAGATCCTACAAGTTGGTCAGTTTTTTGGGTTTTAAAAATACTTAGAAAAAATCTGAGTACTTGTCACTTCACTATATCTGTAGAACTTTTTAGCGCGCACTTTTTGAGATATATTTCAAGGCTGTAGAGGCCTCCGTTCACAAGATACGAATTTTTTCCTTTAAAATTACTGCGAAACTTAGAATTTTCGAGCGCGGAGCGTTACGGGCAGTGCGCGTTCGGGTCGCCTGGCGCAGCGAGACTCGTTAGGTTAGGTTAGGTTAGGTTAGGTTAGGTTAGGTTAGGTTAGGTTAGGTTAGGTTAGGTTTTTTTTTTTTTTTTTTTTTTTTTTTTTTTTTTTTTTTTTTTTTTTTTTTATTTTTTTTTTATTTCGCCTCCAACATAATCGGAGTCTATTTCTGCTGTTCTCTTTCATACAAGTTCTCGCGTTTATGCCTCTCGTACTTTCATTCTTCATACGTTCCTGTCATTCTTCATCTAGTATTCCATATACGGGTGGGATGCCCGTCTATCTATTCTGCTAATGTTTATTTATATTTTATTTTGTCTACAAGGATCTACTAGGGAATGCGACACAGGGTATTTTCTTTATTAATTACATTGCATTTCTTTTACATTAATTCAGAGTGTTTTTCTCTGCTGTACATTTTCCATTTTAACATTTAATATTTTTAGTTTTATGTTACAATCTTACAAGATAAAATTTATGTTGCCTTACAAACTAGGACTTGTATATACGAGTATACATACATAAATAAATGAATATTCATGTTTTATACACACATTATTTATAGCCTAGATTAGCACTTATCTCTCCATATACTTTGTTATATGTACAAGCAAGCACCATTGTTACATATCATTCTATCTTCCAATTTTGAAACAATTTTATTTTTAATCTTACATATTTTATTTATAATAGTTATATATTTATTAAGAGGCATACTCAGCATTTTATAATTTGATCTCCAATATAATAATATAGGTATTTACAATTTTCTAACTGGTTTTAGCCTTTTCCTACGAGTTTCCTAGACGCAAGTGAGGTATTTCTCCGCATTACAATTTTTATGACTGATAAATATATGAACTATTATCTTCAATAACATTCATATTTTATGTTTTTGCTTGGTTGGGGAGGCGTACACTCACTTGTTCCTACCTGTACCTCATGTGTGGCCGGGCCGTGGTGCCTTACATAATTTTTATACTTTTCATAACAATTTAACTTTGTACAAAGTAAATTGTATGATGCTTATTTTATTTTTGGCTTCCACGGCACCGCCACACATTTGGTAGCATAGCGTTTGCAAGGTCAGCAATACGCAGTTGCTGACCTTGCAATCGCATCCCATTTCCGTCTCACTTCACATACGCCACTAAAGGCGTGGTGACCTGTCTGCTCCCTTCCCGCTTTAGTGCAGTTTTTACACACCGGTTTATCGCCCGCCTTGTGGGCAGCACATTCCGACCTCAAATGTGGCCCTCCGCAGTGGCCGCATGAGTCCTCCGCCTCACTACAGTAACGCTTGCTATGGCCGTAGGCCAGGCAGCGCGTGCACTGAACAAGGGGGGACTGATCGGCCACCCTGACCTGCTGGAGGTCCACTCGCAGGGATCCGGCTTCTACCGCCCTTCTCCATAGGGCCGGAGATGTGCTGACCACAATGTGGCACACTTGCGGGTTTCGCGCCCTCTTTTTATACTTAATTTGCAGACGGCCCTCCTCCCCGTCGAGGCCGTGAAAAACTTCGGGGTTCTGCCTCCTCACCGCTCCAACGACGTCCTCATCAGTGTACCTGATGCTGACGCCCCAGAGGATGAGGAGCGGGTCCCTATTTTTCACTTCCTCGACGGCGAGGCTGCCGCCTGCCCCCTCTAATCTTTGCCGCAATTTTGCCCGCTCGGCCTCCGTTTTGCAGCTCATAATGACCTTCTGGTCCCTTGCCTTACGCACCCGCTCTATGCGGATCGACCCATCCCTGGCATCCACAGCCTCGCGTATCTTGTCGAGCACCTGTTCTCCCGTGTCGCACGCATCCTTGGATGTGACGACCAGGGACAACAGGGCTCCCCGCTCAGCTGTTTTTGCCCTAGGTGGGCGAGCCGCTACGTCTGCGTAAGACAAGGTACCAGACTGCTGCTCCACAAGATCCCTTATCTCCTCCAACTTCCTCGCATTTTCGGCGATCAGCAGGGCCTGCTCATCCATTTTTTTGGATAGAGCAAGCTCTGCCGATCGTCCGTCCTGTACGGGGGCCAACCTAGTGGGGGAGGTTTGGGTACGGGCGCACGGATTGTACCCGGGGGTTAGATGGCGGTTCTCGACGAATTCGGTCAAGTCGCAAATTCTGTCTGACAGCATCCTTGTCTTCAACTTTACGGAGTCTTTAATTGTACCCTTAAGGTTTCTTGCTGTCTCGAGCTCCTCATCTATTTCCCTTAACAGATTTTGACATTCTCCGCCAATTTGGTCTCTCATATCGTCCGTCAGTCTGTCTTTTCTTTTTATGGGAGGCACGTAGGGTGTGGCTATTGTCTGTCCGCCGAACTTAGTGTGATATTGGGACGAGGGGGATAACCTATGGACTTCGTCGCCTTCGTCCGAGTAGCTGAGGCGCCGGGCAAAGGTCACCGATTTTGGGGTCCTACCAATGGGCTTCTGAGCCCCTATCGGGGTCCTTTCTGTAATCATGTTGGAGGCTGCGTCCACAACAATATATATTTAGAGTCAATAAGTTAAAAACAATTCAAATTATACAATAAAACAGTTAAAAATTTAAAATACAAGTCATTAAATTAATCAATTTAAAATTTGTAAAAATAAAAACTTAAAACTACAATTTTTTGGCCCTGTATAGAGGGGCCAAGTCACTTAAACTAAATAAAAGGTTTGTATAAGTTTTAAAACACAGTCAAAAATAATTATATAAATTTACACTAATTATAAATAATTAAAATAATAAAACTAAGTTGAAAATCCTAATCTTCCAGGTACGTCGTGCAATATAACCTACTTTTCTTAAAAACTATCTAGGTAATCAGGTCCTCCCTGTAATAAATAGGGGGTAGGGTCCTTATTTACAACAGTAATACAAATAAGAATTTATTTCTATCAATTAAATAATTTTTAAAAAATTTTCTATGTGATGATGATTTTACTACTTATAACTTGAATATTTCCATGAAATTCAATTTGGGTGGTTCCTAATTTTAATAAAAGGGGGTCAGGGATTCCCTTCTATGCACTACACAAGGTTTCGAATTTAAATTTTGAATTAAAAATTTTGCATATATGTAGTACCTTGTTCTGCCAATAGATGTCGCGATTTTGTTTACTCTTAATTTAAGGATTTCTAATGTATTTTGGTGTAATTTTCCACTATAATATTCAAGTCTAGACCTAATAACACTACCTTAACTAATTTTCCCAATGTTTCCCGTACGGGAAAGGGGTCAAAAATGTACCTCAAATTCCCAGTAGTTTGCCGAATTTGATGTGCTTATATCTCAGCGGTTTACAGTCAAAAAATTTTGAAAACAACACAGAACCTATTTTTGAGGCCTAAATTTTGAATATTGGGGCTTAGTTAGCCAAAAATCCCCGAATTTAGAACAAAATTTTTTGGAATGAACTTACGTAAACCGGGCCGATAATTTAGATGAATTTTAGAAGAAACGCTATAACTCCAAAAGTATTAGTCCTAAAAATATCAAATTCGGCACACGTACTGGGAATCAGATGTACCTGGAAGTTATCTATAGCTAGTCTTCCTAGGTCCAGGATCTTCGAGCGTGGGAGGGTCCGAAGTCACACGAAGTCGGTGTTTTGGGACAATTTTGGCCGCTGCTCCCAAACGGCTCCACCCAGGAGCTTGGTCTTGGGGTCTCCCGACGCGTCTTCTTGGGACGCACCAGATGGTGGTACCACCACAAGCGCGCGCGCCCGGGTTTGTCCGCAAATGGGCGAAAATCGGTGATTGGCCGAAACCGATTTTCGGCCCTGGTGCCTCGATGTGCAGCCGAAAAATTCTGAAAACTGTGTCCAGGTGTGCAGAAGACCAGAACACACCGAACTGCAGTTGAAAATCCTGGGGTCGCCGATCTTGATCGCGAGATATTCAATTTTATAGTTCAAGTTTTGAAAATTTTTGGTTTGTCGGCGCCGCCAAAAATCCAATTTTGAGTTTTTATTTAAGATTTATATACGCCCAGATGCGCTAAAGCTTGAGGCAGGTTTTGAGATAAAAATTTTGACTACGCGATGCCAGGTGATTTTTATATTGATTTTTCCGCGCGTACAGTCCGAAAAGTTTGTTGATTTTTTGGGTTTTAAAAATACTTAGGAAAAATCTATGTACTTGTCACTTCACTGTCTCTGTAGAACTTTAGAGCGCGCACTTTTTGATGTATTATTTAAGGCTGTAGAGGCCTCCGTTCACGAAATATGAATTTTAAACGAAAAATTTTACTGCGAAACTTGCAATTTTCGAGCGCAGAGCGTTGCGGGCAGTGCGCGTTCGGGTCGCCTGGCGCAGCGAGACTGGGTTAGGTTAGGTTAGGTTAGGTTAGGTTAGGTTAGGTTAGGTTAGGTTAGGTTAGGTTAGGTTAGGTTAGGTTAGGTTAGGTTAGGTTAGGTTAGGTTAGGTTAGGTTAGGTTAGGTTAGGTTAGGTTAGGTTAGGTTGGCAGAGGCCCTAAGGTTGGCAGAGGCCCTAAGTCGCCAAAATATCGCCCTCTTGCGCAGACCGCAGAGGGTGATGGCGACCAGGGCTGCCAGGGGATATCGCACGATTTCCTGTGATGCAGCGTGCGTGCTGGCCGGTAGTATACCCTGGGACCTAGAAGCCGGGATCCTCGCGTCCTTATTCACATGGCGCGAGGAGGCACAAGCCCGGGGTCACCGACCGGCACCCAGGGAGGTCGCAAGACGCCGCAATGAGCTGTGTCAGCGCACCATCGAAGAGTGGAGCCAGAGGCTGGAGCAGCCCACTGCTGGGCGTAGGACCGTCTTGGCGGTCCGTCCAGTTTTAGGCCAATGGTTGGCAAGGCAGCACGGTGCCCTGACATTCCGCTTGACACAGATACTCTCCGGGCATGGATGCTTCGGTGGGTATCTGTGCCGCATAGCGGGTCGGGAGCCGTCTGCTGTTTGCCACCATTGCGACGGATGCCAGGACGAGGACGCCCAGCACACACTGGAAGACTGCCCAGCCTGGGCGGTGGACCGCGCGGAGTTACGCGCGGTCGTGGGGAACGACCTCTCGCTGCCGACCGTGATCAAATGCATGGTCGACAGTGAGACGTCGTGGACAGCGGTGCAGGCCTTCGCGGAGCAAGTGATGCTCCGCAAAGAGGCGGCGGAGAGAGACAGGGAGGAAACAACCACCCTGGCCATCCGCCGCCGGCGCCCAGGGCGCAGACAGCGGGCTTACGGCCTGCACCTGCCGCCCCAATAACACGGGCTAGTCGGGTGACGATTACGGGACGTCACTCGACAACCATGGCCCCAGGCTGGAGGCGCGTTGGGTCGTCAACGCGCGCCTCGCCTTAGCGGGTAGAGATGAAGACCGACGGGTCGCCCCGCTGGCCGCTCTTCTCCCTCTCAGTCGAGGGGGACAAGACCGGCCGTGAAGAGGCCGCTATAAAAGCGGCCGCCGCGCCGGGTTGTGGAGCGAGAATAGCCCACGACCCGGCAAATTGCGGACGAGAGTTGACACCGCGGAGTTTAGGTTAGGTTAGGTTAGGTTAGGTTAGGTTAGGTTAGGTTAGGTTAGGTTAGGTTAGGTTAGGTTAGGTTAGGTTAGGTTAGGTTAGGTTAGGTTAGGTTAGGTTAGGTTAGGTTAGGTTAGGTTAGGTTAGGTTAGGTTAGGTTAGGTTAGGTTTTTTTTTTTTTTTTTTTTTTTTTTTTTTTTTTTTTTTTTTCTTTTTTTTTTTATTTTTTTTTTTTTTTTTTTTTATACTCCACCTCCAACATAATCGGAGTCTATGTTTGCTGTATTCTCTTTCATACAATTTCTCGCATTTATGCCTCTCGTACTTTCATTCCGCATACTTTCCTTTCATTCATCGTCTAGTATACTATTTACGGGTGGGATGCCCGTCTATTCTAATCTCTTCTCTCATTTCTTTTTGAGGTGTTTATTAAGGAACACAACACAGGGTTTTTCTTTATTTCTTATTTTTAACTTATTACATTTTTATACAATTTTAATTCAATTATACATTTTAATTTTTGCAATACAGATTTCAATATTTAAAATTTTTATGTATCATTCTTAGCTAGATAAAATTTATGTTACCTTACTGGCTAGTACGTGTATATATACCTACATAAATAGATATTCATGTTCTTATACCTACATATACAGCCTAGTTTACAGCACATTTTCTCTGCATATACTTAATTATATGCTCAAGTAAGCGCTACATTACATTCATTTTATCGTTTAAGAGTTGACACATTGTGAATTTTATCGTTATAATAATAATATATATTTATATAAGGGCATATACAGCATTTTATAATTTTAGCTCCGATATTTATATATTTACAATTTTTCAACTGATTTAGCCTATTTTCACACGAGTTTCCTGAAGCTTGAGTGAGGTATTTCTCATATTTTTTTTTTTTATTTTTATTTCTATAACCTTCATATTTTTTTTTTTTTTGTTATGTGCTTTGGTGGGGAGGCATACACTCACTTCCGTTTACAAAATTTTACGCTCATAACGCACTCGTTCCTACCTATACCTCATGTGTGGCCGGGCTGCGGAACCTTACATAATTTTATACTTGTCATGACAATTTGACTTTTTACAAAGTAAATTGTATGATGCTTACTTGTTTTTTGGGTTCCACGGCCCCGCCACTCACTTAGTATCGTAGCGTTTGCAAGGTCAGCAATACGCAGTTGCTGACCTTGCAATCGCATCCCACTTCTTCCTTAACTCGCATTCCCCACTGAAGGCGTTGTGGCACGTCTGCTCCCTTCCCGCTTTGGTGCAGTTTCTACACACCGGCTTGTCTCCCGCCCTGTGGGCAGCACACTCCGATCTCAAGTGTGGACCCCCGCAGTGGCCGCATGAGTCCTCCGCCTCGCTGCAGTAACGTTTGCTATGGCCATAGGCCAAGCAACGCGTGCACTGAACAAGGGGGGACTGATCGGCCACCCTGACTTGCTGGAGGTCCACACGGAGAGATCCAGCTTCTATTGCCCTTCTCCATAGGGCCGGAGATGTGCTGACCACAATGTGAGAAACTTGCGGGTTTCGCGCCCTCTTTTTATATTTAATTTGCAAGCGGTCCTCCTCCCTGTCGAGGCCGTGAAAAATTTCGGGGTTCTGGTTCCTCACCGCTCCAATGACGTCCTCATCAGTGTACCTGATGCTGACGCCCCAGAGGATGAGGAGCGGATCCCTATTTTTCACCTCCTCGACAGCGAGGTTCCCGCCTGCCCCCTCTATTTTTCGCCGCAATTTTGCCCGTTCATCCTCCGTTTTGCAGCTCATAATGACCTTCTGGTCCCTTGCCTTACGCACACGCTCTATGCGGATCGACCCATCCCTGGCATCCACAGCCTCGCGTATCTTGTCGAGCACCTGTTCTCCCGTGTCGCACGCATCCTTGGATGTGACGACCAGGGACAACAGGGCTCCCCGCTCAGCTGTTTTTGCCCTAGGTGGGCGAGCCGCTACGTCTGCGTAAGACAAGGTACCAGACTGCTGCTCCACAAGATCCCTTATCTCCTCCAACTTCCTCGCATTTTCGGCGATCAGCAGGGCCTGCTCATCCATCTTTTTGGATAGGGCAAGCTCTGCCGATCGTCCGTCCTGTACGGGGGCCAACCTAGCTGGGGAGGTTTGGGTACGGGCGCACGGATTGTACCCAGGGGTTATATTACGGTTCTCTACGAACTCGCCCAGATCACATATTCTATCCGACAACATCCTAGTCTTCACTTTAATGGAGTCTTTAATTGTTGTCTTAAGATTTCTTGCCGTTTCAAGCTCCTCATCAATCTCGTTCAGCAATTTTTGACATTCTTCGCCAATTTGGTCTCTCATGTCGTCCGTCAGTCTGTCCTTTCTGTCAATGGGATGCACGTAGGGCGTGGCGATTGTCTCACTGCCGAATTTAATGTTATACTGGGAAGAGGGGGCTAACCTTTGTGCCTCGTCGCCTTCGTCCGAGTAACTAAGGCGCCGGGCAAAAGTCACAGACTTTGGGGTCTTACCAATGGGCTTCTGAGCCCCTATCGGGGTCCTTTCAATTGGCATGTTGGAGGTTGCGTCAACTATGTTAAATACAAATAAAATAAATTAAATACTTTAAAATTATAAGTTAAAACAATTAAATTTAGATCACTATTGATTAAATTGCAATAAAATTTACACTTACAGAATAAAGACTTAAAACTACAATTTTTTGGCCCTGTATAGGGGGGGCAAGTCACTTAAGATAATATAAAAGATTTGTAAAAGTTTTAAAAACAGTCAACAAGTTGTTATAATATAAATACAATGTTAAAATAATTTAAATAATAAGATTAAAATGAAATTACAATGAAATTACAATTCTTCCAGGTACGTCGGCACTATATCCTAATTTACTTAAATACTATTCAGGTAATCAGGCCCTCCCTGTGATAAATAGGGGGCTAAGGTCCTTATCTTTGTTTATAATACAATTAATAATTAATTTTTATCCGTTTAATATTTTTTTAGAATTTTCTAAAAGATGACAATTTTTGCACTTATAACTTAAATATTTCAGTGAGTTTCGACCTGGGGGATTCCTCAATTTAATAAAAGGGGGGCAGGAGATCCCTTCTATGCACTACATAAGTTTTCAAATTTAAATTTTGATTTCAAAAATTTTGCATATATGTAGTTCTTTTTTCTACGATAGATGGCGCGATTTTGTTTACTGCTAGTTTTGGGATTTCTAATGTATTTTGGTATAATTTTACAATAAAATATTCAAGTGCAGGCCTAATAATACTACCCTATGTAACTTCCCTAATGTTTCCCGTACGGGAAAGGGGTCAAAAGTGTCCCTCAAATTCCCAGTATTTTGCCGAATTTGATGTCGTTATATCTCCGGTGTTTATGAATAAAAAATTTTGAAAATTGCGCAAAACCTATTTTTAAGGCCTAAATTTTGAATGTTAGGGGTTGTTTTGCCCGAAATCCCCGAATTTAGAACCAAAATTTTCGGAATGAAATTACGAAAACCGGGCCGGTAATTTAGATAAGTTTTGGAAGAAATGCTGTAACTCTAAAAGTATTGGTCCTAAAATTATCAAATTCGGCAAACGTACTGGGGATTAGATGTACCTGGAAGTTATCTATAGCTAGTCTTCTAAGGTCCAGGATTTTCGTGCGTGGGAGGGTCCAAAGTCGCACGAAGTCGGTGTTTTGGGACGATTTTGGCCGCTGCTCCCAAACGGCTCCACCCAGGAGCTTGGTCTTGGGGTCTCCCGATGCGTCTTCTTGGGGCGCACCAGATGGTGTTACCACCACAAGCGCGCGCGCCCGGGTTTGACCGCAAATGGGCGAAAATCGGTGATTGGCCGAGACCGATTTTCGGCCCTGGTGCCTCGATGCGGAGCCAACAAATCCTGAAAGCTGTGTCCAGGTGTGCAGAAGACCAGAACACACCGAACTGCAGTTGAAAGTCCTGGGGTCGTCGATCTTGTTTTGGAGAAAATCGCTTTTAAAGTTTACTTTTTGAAAATTTTGAATTTTTGACGGCCACCAGAGCTCCAATTGTTTATATTTATAAAAGATTTTTATATCACCAGATGCGCTAGGGTCTGGAGAACGTTTTAATGTAAAATTTATGTCTATACGGAGCCAGGTGATTTTTATGCGAATTTTTCCGCGCGTTAAGTCCCGTAAGTTCGACACTTTTTTGCTTTTTTTTGGTTAGGTTAGGTTAGGTTAGGTTAGGTTAGGTTAGGTTAGGTTAGGTTAGGTTAGGTTAGGTTAGGTTAGGTTAGGTTAGGTTAGGTTAGGTTAGGTTAGGTTAGGTTAGGTTAGGTTAGGTTAGGTTAGGTTAGGTTAGGTTAGGTTAGGTTAGGTTAGGTTAGGTTAGGTTAGGTTAGGTTAGGTTAGGTTAGGTTAGGTTAGGTTAGGTTAGGTTAGGTTAGGTTAGGTTAGGTTAGGTTAGGTTAGGTTAGGTTAGGTTAGGTTAGGTTAGGTTAGGTTAGGTTAGGTTAGGTTAGGTTAGGTTAGGTTAGGTTAGGTTAGGTTAGGTTAGGTTAGGTTAGGTTAGGTTAGGTTAGGTTAGGTTAGGTTAGGTTAGGTTAGGTTAGGTTAGGTTAGGTTAGGTTAGGTTAGGTTAGGTTAGGTTAGGTTAGGTTAGGTTAGGTTAGGTTAGGTTAGGTTAGGTTAGGTTAGGTTAGGTTAGGTTAGGTTAGGTTAGGTTAGGTTAGGTTAGGTTAGGTTAGGTTAGGTTAGGTTAGGTTAGGTTAGGTTAGGTTAGGTTAGGTTAGGTTAGGTTAGGTTAGGTTAGGTTAGGTTAGGTTAGGTTAGGTTAGGTTAGGTTAGGTTAGGTTAGGTTAGGTTAGGTTAGGTTAGGTTAGGTTAGGTTAGGTTAGGTTAGGTTAGGTTAGGTTAGGTTAGGTTAGGTTAGGTTAGGTTAGGTTAGGTTAGGTTAGGTTAGGTTAGGTTAGGTTAGGTTAGGTTAGGTTAGGTTAGGTTAGGTTAGGTTAGGTTAGGTTAGGTTAGGTTAGGTTAGGTTAGGTTAGGTTAGGTTAGGTTAGGTTAGGTTAGGTTAGGTTAGGTTAGGTTAGGTTAGGTTAGGTTAGGTTAGGTTAGGTTAGGTTAGGTTAGGTTAGGTTAGGTTAGGTTAGGTTAGGTTAGGTTAGGTTAGGTTAGGTTAGGTTAGGTTAGGTTAGGTTAGGTTAGGTTAGGTTAGGTTAGGTTAGGTTAGGTTAGGTTAGGTTAGGTTAGGTTAGGTTAGGTTAGGTTAGGTTAGGTTAGGTTAGGTTAGGTTAGGTTAGGTTAGGTTAGGTTAGGTTAGGTTAGGTTAGGTTAGGTTAGGTTAGGTTAGGTTAGGTTAGGTTAGGTTAGGTTAGGTTAGGTTAGGTTAGGTTAGGTTAGGTTAGGTTAGGTTAGGTTAGGTTAGGTTAGGTTAGGTTAGGTTAGGTTAGGTTAGGTTAGGTTAGGTTAGGTTAGGTTAGGTTAGGTTAGGTTAGGTTAGGTTAGGTTAGGTTAGGTTAGGTTAGGTTAGGTTAGGTTAGGTTAGGTTAGGTTAGGTTAGGTTAGGTTAGGTTAGGTTAGGTTAGGTTAGGTTAGGTTAGGTTAGGTTAGGTTAGGTTAGGTTAGGTTAGGTTAGGTTAGGTTAGGTTAGGTTAGGTTAGGTTAGGTTAGGTTAGGTTAGGTTAGGTTAGGTTAGGTTAGGTTAGGTTAGTTTTTTTTTTTTTTTTTTTTTTTTTTTTTTTTTTTTTTTTTACTTCTACCTCCAACGTTATCGGAGTCTATTCTAACTTCCAACTTTCATTCCAGTTCTATCTAGTATGCCTCTCGTACTTTTATTCTACATACGGTTTCTTTCTTTCATGCATCTTTCTTACTTTTATGGGTGGGATTCCCATCTATTTGCTACGCTATCTATCTATCTTTTTTGTTTTCTTTTATTTTACTTTCTTACAGGTTGGGATATTACACAGGGTTTTTATTTCTTTATTTTCTCTTTTTATTTTTACAATTTATTCTATTTACTTATATCTATTACAATTTTTGTTTTCCTTACTTGGTTAGGTTAGGTTAGGTTAGGTTAGGTTAGGTTAGGTTAGGTTAGGTTAGGTTAGGTTAGGTTAGGTTAGGTTAGGTTAGGTTAGGTTAGGTTAGGTTAGGTTAGGTTAGGTTAGGTTAGGTTAGGTTAGGTTAGGTTAGGTTAGGTTAGGTTAGGTTAGGTTAGGTTAGGTTAGGTTAGGTTAGGTTAGGTTAGGTTAGGTTAGGTTAGGTTAGGTTAGGTTAGGTTAGGTTAGGTTAGGTTAGGTTAGGTTAGGTTAGGTTAGGTTAGGTTAGGTTAGGTTAGGTTAGGTTAGGTTAGGTTAGGTTAGGTTAGGTTAGGTTAGGTTAGGTTAGGTTAGGTTAGGTTAGGTTAGGTTAGGTTAGGTTAGGTTAGGTTAGGTTAGGTTAGGTTAGGTTAGGTTAGGTTAGGTTAGGTTAGGTTAGGTTAGGTTAGGTTAGGTTAGGTTAGGTTAGGTTAGGTTAGGTTAGGTTAGGTTAGGTTAGGTTAGGTTAGGTTAGGTTAGGTTAGGTTAGGTTAGGTTAGGTTAGGTTAGGTTAGGTTAGGTTAGGTTAGGTTAGGTTAGGTTAGGTTAGGTTAGGTTAGGTTAGGTTAGGTTAGGTTAGGTTAGGTTAGGTTAGGTTAGGTTAGGTTAGGTTAGGTTAGGTTAGGTTAGGTTAGGTTAGGTTAGGTTAGGTTAGGTTAGGTTAGGTTAGGTTAGGTTAGGTTAGGTTAGGTTAGGTTAGGTTAGGTTAGGTTAGGTTAGGTTAGGTTAGGTTAGGTTAGGTTAGGTTAGGTTAGGTTAGGTTAGGTTAGGTTAGGTTAGGTTAGGTTAGGTTAGGTTAGGTTAGGTTAGGTTAGGTTAGGTTAGGTTAGGTTAGGTTAGGTTAGGTTAGGTTAGGTTAGGTTAGGTTAGGTTAGGTTAGGTTAGGTTAGGTTAGGTTAGGTTAGGTTAGGTTAGGTTAGGTTAGGTTAGGTTAGGTTAGGTTAGGTTAGGTTAGGTTAGGTTAGGTTAGGTTAGGTTAGGTTAGGTTAGGTTAGGTTAGGTTAGGTTAGGTTAGGTTAGGTTAGGTTAGGTTAGGTTAGGTTAGGTTAGGTTAGGTTAGGTTAGGTTAGGTTAGGTTAGGTTAGGTTAGGTTAGGTTAGGTTAGGTTAGGTTAGGTTAGGTTAGGTTAGGTTAGGTTAGGTTAGGTTAGGTTAGGTTAGGTTAGGTTAGGTTAGGTTAGGTTAGGTTAGGTTAGGTTAGGTTAGGTTAGGTTAGGTTAGGTTAGGTTAGGTTAGGTTAGGTTAGGTTAGGTTAGGTTAGGTTAGGTTAGGTTAGGTTAGGTTAGGTTAGGTTAGGTTAGGTTAGGTTAGGTTAGGTTAGGTTAGGTTAGGTTAGGTTAGGTTAGGTTAGGTTAGGTTAGGTTAGGTTAGGTTAGGTTAGGTTAGGTTAGGTTAGGTTAGGTTAGGTTAGGTTAGGTTAGGTTAGGTTAGGTTAGGTTAGGTTAGGTTAGGTTAGGTTAGGTTAGGTTAGGTTAGGTTAGGTTAGGTTAGGTTAGGTTAGGTTAGGTTAGGTTAGGTTAGGTTAGGTTAGGTTAGGTTAGGTTAGGTTAGGTTAGGTTAGGTTAGGTTAGGTTAGGTTAGGTTAGGTTAGGTTAGGTTAGGTTAGGTTAGGTTAGGTTAGGTTAGGTTAGGTTAGGTTAGGTTAGGTTAGGTTAGGTTAGGTTAGGTTAGGTTAGGTTAGGTTAGGTTAGGTTAGGTTAGGTTAGGTTAGGTTAGGTTAGGTTAGGTTAGGTTAGGTTAGGTTAGGTTAGGTTAGGTTAGGTTAGGTTAGGTTAGGTTAGGTTAGGTTAGGTTAGGTTAGGTTAGGTTAGGTTAGGTTAGGTTAGGTTAGGTTAGGTTAGGTTAGGTTAGGTTAGGTTAGGTTAGGTTAGGTTAGGTTAGGTTAGGTTAGGTTAGGTTAGGTTAGGTTAGGTTAGGTTAGGTTAGGTTAGGTTAGGTTAGGTTAGGTTAGGTTAGGTTAGGTTAGGTTAGGTTAGGTTAGGTTAGGTTAGGTTAGGTTAGGTTAGGTTAGGTTAGGTTAGGTTAGGTTAGGTTAGGTTAGGTTAGGTTAGGTTAGGTTAGGTTAGGTTAGGTTAGGTTAGGTTAGGTTAGGTTAGGTTAGGTTAGGTTAGGTTAGGTTAGGTTAGGTTAGGTTAGGTTAGGTTAGGTTAGGTTAGGTTAGGTTAGGTTAGGTTAGGTTAGGTTAGGTTAGGTTAGGTTAGGTTAGGTTAGGTTAGGTTAGGTTAGGTTAGGTTAGGTTAGGTTAGGTTAGGTTAGGTTAGGTTAGGTTAGGTTAGGTTAGGTTAGGTTAGGTTAGGTTAGGTTAGGTTAGGTTAGGTTAGGTTAGGTTAGGTTAGGTTAGGTTAGGTTAGGTTAGGTTAGGTTAGGTTAGGTTAGGTTAGGTTAGGTTAGGTTAGGTTAGGTTAGGTTAGGTTAGGTTAGGTTAGGTTAGGTTAGGTTAGGTTAGGTTAGGTTAGGTTAGGTTAGGTTAGGTTAGGTTAGGTTAGGTTAGGTTAGGTTAGGTTAGGTTAGGTTAGGTTAGGTTAGGTTAGGTTAGGTTAGGTTAGGTTAGGTTAGGTTAGGTTAGGTTAGGTTAGGTTAGGTTAGGTTAGGTTAGGTTAGGTTAGGTTAGGTTAGGTTAGGTTAGGTTAGGTTAGGTTAGGTTAGGTTAGGTTAGGTTAGGTTAGGTTAGGTTAGGTTAGGTTAGGTTAGGTTAGGTTAGGTTAGGTTAGGTTAGGTTAGGTTAGGTTAGGTTAGGTTAGGTTAGGTTAGGTTAGGTTAGGTTAGGTTAGGTTAGGTTAGGTTAGGTTAGGTTAGGTTAGGTTAGGTTAGGTTAGGTTAGGTTAGGTTAGGTTAGGTTAGGTTAGGTTAGGTTAGGTTAGGTTAGGTTAGGTTAGGTTAGGTTAGGTTAGGTTAGGTTAGGTTAGGTTAGGTTAGGTTAGGTTAGGTTAGGTTAGGTTAGGTTAGGTTAGGTTAGGTTAGGTTAGGTTAGGTTAGGTTAGGTTAGGTTAGGTTAGGTTAGGTTAGGTTAGGTTAGGTTAGGTTAGGTTAGGTTAGGTTAGGTTAGGTTAGGTTAGGTTAGGTTAGGTTAGGTTAGGTTAGGTTAGGTTAGGTTAGGTTAGGTTAGGTTAGGTTAGGTTAGGTTAGGTTAGGTTAGGTTAGGTTAGGTTAGGTTAGGTTAGGTTAGGTTAGGTTAGGTTAGGTTAGGTTAGGTTAGGTTAGGTTAGGTTAGGTTAGGTTAGGTTAGGTTAGGTTAGGTTAGGTTAGGTTAGGTTAGGTTAGGTTAGGTTAGGTTAGGTTAGGTTAGGTTAGGTTAGGTTAGGTTAGGTTAGGTTAGGTTAGGTTAGGTTAGGTTAGGTTAGGTTAGGTTAGGTTAGGTTAGGTTAGGTTAGGTTAGGTTAGGTTAGGTTAGGTTAGGTTAGGTTAGGTTAGGTTAGGTTAGGTTAGGTTAGGTTAGGTTAGGTTAGGTTAGGTTAGGTTAGGTTAGGTTAGGTTAGGTTAGGTTAGGTTAGGTTAGGTTAGGTTAGGTTAGGTTAGGTTAGGTTAGGTTAGGTTAGGTTAGGTTAGGTTAGGTTAGGTTAGGTTAGGTTAGGTTAGGTTAGGTTAGGTTAGGTTAGGTTAGGTTAGGTTAGGTTAGGTTAGGTTAGGTTAGGTTAGGTTAGGTTAGGTTAGGTTAGGTTAGGTTAGGTTAGGTTAGGTTAGGTTAGGTTAGGTTAGGTTAGGTTAGGTTAGGTTAGGTTAGGTTAGGTTAGGTTAGGTTAGGTTAGGTTAGGTTAGGTTAGGTTAGGTTAGGTTAGGTTAGGTTAGGTTAGGTTAGGTTAGGTTAGGTTAGGTTAGGTTAGGTTAGGTTAGGTTAGGTTAGGTTAGGTTAGGTTAGGTTAGGTTAGGTTAGGTTAGGTTAGGTTAGGTTAGGTTAGGTTAGGTTAGGTTAGGTTAGGTTAGGTTAGGTTAGGTTAGGTTAGGTTAGGTTAGGTTAGGTTAGGTTAGGTTAGGTTAGGTTAGGTTAGGTTAGGTTAGGTTAGGTTAGGTTAGGTTAGGTTAGGTTAGGTTAGGTTAGGTTAGGTTAGGTTAGGTTAGGTTAGGTTAGGTTAGGTTAGGTTAGGTTAGGTTAGGTTAGGTTAGGTTAGGTTAGGTTAGGTTAGGTTAGGTTAGGTTAGGTTAGGTTAGGTTAGGTTAGGTTAGGTTAGGTTAGGTTAGGTTAGGTTAGGTTAGGTTAGGTTAGGTTAGGTTAGGTTAGGTTAGGTTAGGTTAGGTTAGGTTAGGTTAGGTTAGGTTAGGTTAGGTTAGGTTAGGTTAGGTTAGGTTAGGTTAGGTTAGGTTAGGTTAGGTTAGGTTAGGTTAGGTTAGGTTAGGTTAGGTTAGGTTAGGTTAGGTTAGGTTAGGTTAGGTTAGGTTAGGTTAGGTTAGGTTAGGTTAGGTTAGGTTAGGTTAGGTTAGGTTAGGTTAGGTTAGGTTAGGTTAGGTTAGGTTAGGTTAGGTTAGGTTAGGTTAGGTTAGGTTAGGTTAGGTTAGGTTAGGTTAGGTTAGGTTAGGTTAGGTTAGGTTAGGTTAGGTTAGGTTAGGTTAGGTTAGGTTAGGTTAGGTTAGGTTAGGTTAGGTTAGGTTAGGTTAGGTTAGGTTAGGTTAGGTTAGGTTAGGTTAGGTTAGGTTAGGTTAGGTTAGGTTAGGTTAGGTTAGGTTAGGTTAGGTTAGGTTAGGTTAGGTTAGGTTAGGTTAGGTTAGGTTAGGTTAGGTTAGGTTAGGTTAGGTTAGGTTAGGTTAGGTTAGGTTAGGTTAGGTTAGGTTAGGTTAGGTTAGGTTAGGTTAGGTTAGGTTAGGTTAGGTTAGGTTAGGTTAGGTTAGGTTAGGTTAGGTTAGGTTAGGTTAGGTTAGGTTAGGTTAGGTTAGGTTAGGTTAGGTTAGGTTAGGTTAGGTTAGGTTAGGTTAGGTTAGGTTAGGTTAGGTTAGGTTAGGTTAGGTTAGGTTAGGTTAGGTTAGGTTAGGTTAGGTTAGGTTAGGTTAGGTTAGGTTAGGTTAGGTTAGGTTAGGTTAGGTTAGGTTAGGTTAGGTTAGGTTAGGTTAGGTTAGGTTAGGTTAGGTTAGGTTAGGTTAGGTTAGGTTAGGTTAGGTTAGGTTAGGTTAGGTTAGGTTAGGTTAGGTTAGGTTAGGTTAGGTTAGGTTAGGTTAGGTTAGGTTAGGTTAGGTTAGGTTAGGTTAGGTTAGGTTAGGTTAGGTTAGGTTAGGTTAGGTTAGGTTAGGTTAGGTTAGGTTAGGTTAGGTTAGGTTAGGTTAGGTTAGGTTAGGTTAGGTTAGGTTAGGTTAGGTTAGGTTAGGTTAGGTTAGGTTAGGTTAGGTTAGGTTAGGTTAGGTTAGGTTAGGTTAGGTTAGGTTAGGTTAGGTTAGGTTAGGTTAGGTTAGGTTAGGTTAGGTTAGGTTAGGTTAGGTTAGGTTAGGTTAGGTTAGGTTAGGTTAGGTTAGGTTAGGTTAGGTTAGGTTAGGTTAGGTTAGGTTAGGTTAGGTTAGGTTAGGTTAGGTTAGGTTAGGTTAGGTTAGGTTAGGTTAGGTTAGGTTAGGTTAGGTTAGGTTAGGTTAGGTTAGGTTAGGTTAGGTTAGGTTAGGTTAGGTTAGGTTAGGTTAGGTTAGGTTAGGTTAGGTTAGGTTAGGTTAGGTTAGGTTAGGTTAGGTTAGGTTAGGTTAGGTTAGGTTAGGTTAGGTTAGGTTAGGTTAGGTTAGGTTAGGTTAGGTTAGGTTAGGTTAGGTTAGGTTAGGTTAGGTTAGGTTAGGTTAGGTTAGGTTAGGTTAGGTTAGGTTAGGTTAGGTTAGGTTAGGTTAGGTTAGGTTAGGTTAGGTTAGGTTAGGTTAGGTTAGGTTAGGTTAGGTTAGGTTAGGTTAGGTTAGGTTAGGTTAGGTTAGGTTAGGTTAGGTTAGGTTAGGTTAGGTTAGGTTAGGTTAGGTTAGGTTAGGTTAGGTTAGGTTAGGTTAGGTTAGGTTAGGTTAGGTTAGGTTAGGTTAGGTTAGGTTAGGTTAGGTTAGGTTAGGTTAGGTTAGGTTAGGTTAGGTTAGGTTAGGTTAGGTTAGGTTAGGTTAGGTTAGGTTAGGTTAGGTTAGGTTAGGTTAGGTTAGGTTAGGTTAGGTTAGGTTAGGTTAGGTTAGGTTAGGTTAGGTTAGGTTAGGTTAGGTTAGGTTAGGTTAGGTTAGGTTAGGTTAGGTTAGGTTAGGTTAGGTTAGGTTAGGTTAGGTTAGGTTAGGTTAGGTTAGGTTAGGTTAGGTTAGGTTAGGTTAGGTTAGGTTAGGTTAGGTTAGGTTAGGTTAGGTTAGGTTAGGTTAGGTTAGGTTAGGTTAGGTTAGGTTAGGTTAGGTTAGGTTAGGTTAGGTTAGGTTAGGTTAGGTTAGGTTAGGTTAGGTTAGGTTAGGTTAGGTTAGGTTAGGTTAGGTTAGGTTAGGTTAGGTTAGGTTAGGTTAGGTTAGGTTAGGTTAGGTTAGGTTAGGTTAGGTTAGGTTAGGTTAGGTTAGGTTAGGTTAGGTTAGGTTAGGTTAGGTTAGGTTAGGTTAGGTTAGGTTAGGTTAGGTTAGGTTAGGTTAGGTTAGGTTAGGTTAGGTTAGGTTAGGTTAGGTTAGGTTAGGTTAGGTTAGGTTAGGTTAGGTTAGGTTAGGTTAGGTTAGGTTAGGTTAGGTTAGGTTAGGTTAGGTTAGGTTAGGTTAGGTTAGGTTAGGTTAGGTTAGGTTAGGTTAGGTTAGGTTAGGTTAGGTTAGGTTAGGTTAGGTTAGGTTAGGTTAGGTTAGGTTAGGTTAGGTTAGGTTAGGTTAGGTTAGGTTAGGTTAGGTTAGGTTAGGTTAGGTTAGGTTAGGTTAGGTTAGGTTAGGTTAGGTTAGGTTAGGTTAGGTTAGGTTAGGTTAGGTTAGGTTAGGTTAGGTTAGGTTAGGTTAGGTTAGGTTAGGTTAGGTTAGGTTAGGTTAGGTTAGGTTAGGTTAGGTTAGGTTAGGTTAGGTTAGGTTAGGTTAGGTTAGGTTAGGTTAGGTTAGGTTAGGTTAGGTTAGGTTAGGTTAGGTTAGGTTAGGTTAGGTTAGGTTAGGTTAGGTTAGGTTAGGTTAGGTTAGGTTAGGTTAGGTTAGGTTAGGTTAGGTTAGGTTAGGTTAGGTTAGGTTAGGTTAGGTTAGGTTAGGTTAGGTTAGGTTAGGTTAGGTTAGGTTAGGTTAGGTTAGGTTAGGTTAGGTTAGGTTAGGTTAGGTTAGGTTAGGTTAGGTTAGGTTAGGTTAGGTTAGGTTAGGTTAGGTTAGGTTAGGTTAGGTTAGGTTAGGTTAGGTTAGGTTAGGTTAGGTTAGGTTAGGTTAGGTTAGGTTAGGTTAGGTTAGGTTAGGTTAGGTTAGGTTAGGTTAGGTTAGGTTAGGTTAGGTTAGGTTAGGTTAGGTTAGGTTAGGTTAGGTTAGGTTAGGTTAGGTTAGGTTAGGTTAGGTTAGGTTAGGTTAGGTTAGGTTAGGTTAGGTTAGGTTAGGTTAGGTTAGGTTAGGTTAGGTTAGGTTAGGTTAGGTTAGGTTAGGTTAGGTTAGGTTAGGTTAGGTTAGGTTAGGTTAGGTTAGGTTAGGTTAGGTTAGGTTAGGTTAGGTTAGGTTAGGTTAGGTTAGGTTAGGTTAGGTTAGGTTAGGTTAGGTTAGGTTAGGTTAGGTTAGGTTAGGTTAGGTTAGGTTAGGTTAGGTTAGGTTAGGTTAGGTTAGGTTAGGTTAGGTTAGGTTAGGTTAGGTTAGGTTAGGTTAGGTTAGGTTAGGTTAGGTTAGGTTAGGTTAGGTTAGGTTAGGTTAGGTTAGGTTAGGTTAGGTTAGGTTAGGTTAGGTTAGGTTAGGTTAGGTTAGGTTAGGTTAGGTTAGGTTAGGTTAGGTTAGGTTAGGTTAGGTTAGGTTAGGTTAGGTTAGGTTAGGTTAGGTTAGGTTAGGTTAGGTTAGGTTAGGTTAGGTTAGGTTAGGTTAGGTTAGGTTAGGTTAGGTTAGGTTAGGTTAGGTTAGGTTAGGTTAGGTTAGGTTAGGTTAGGTTAGGTTAGGTTAGGTTAGGTTAGGTTAGGTTAGGTTAGGTTAGGTTAGGTTAGGTTAGGTTAGGTTAGGTTAGGTTAGGTTAGGTTAGGTTAGGTTAGGTTAGGTTAGGTTAGGTTAGGTTAGGTTAGGTTAGGTTAGGTTAGGTTAGGTTAGGTTAGGTTAGGTTAGGTTAGGTTAGGTTAGGTTAGGTTAGGTTAGGTTAGGTTAGGTTAGGTTAGGTTAGGTTAGGTTAGGTTAGGTTAGGTTAGGTTAGGTTAGGTTAGGTTAGGTTAGGTTAGGTTAGGTTAGGTTAGGTTAGGTTAGGTTAGGTTAGGTTAGGTTAGGTTAGGTTAGGTTAGGTTAGGTTAGGTTAGGTTAGGTTAGGTTAGGTTAGGTTAGGTTAGGTTAGGTTAGGTTAGGTTAGGTTAGGTTAGGTTAGGTTAGGTTAGGTTAGGTTAGGTTAGGTTAGGTTAGGTTAGGTTAGGTTAGGTTAGGTTAGGTTAGGTTAGGTTAGGTTAGGTTAGGTTAGGTTAGGTTAGGTTAGGTTAGGTTAGGTTAGGTTAGGTTAGGTTAGGTTAGGTTAGGTTAGGTTAGGTTAGGTTAGGTTAGGTTAGGTTAGGTTAGGTTAGGTTAGGTTAGGTTAGGTTAGGTTAGGTTAGGTTAGGTTAGGTTAGGTTAGGTTAGGTTAGGTTAGGTTAGGTTAGGTTAGGTTAGGTTAGGTTAGGTTAGGTTAGGTTAGGTTAGGTTAGGTTAGGTTAGGTTAGGTTAGGTTAGGTTAGGTTAGGTTAGGTTAGGTTAGGTTAGGTTAGGTTAGGTTAGGTTAGGTTAGGTTAGGTTAGGTTAGGTTAGGTTAGGTTAGGTTAGGTTAGGTTAGGTTAGGTTAGGTTAGGTTAGGTTAGGTTAGGTTAGGTTAGGTTAGGTTAGGTTAGGTTAGGTTAGGTTAGGTTAGGTTAGGTTAGGTTAGGTTAGGTTAGGTTAGGTTAGGTTAGGTTAGGTTAGGTTAGGTTAGGTTAGGTTAGGTTAGGTTAGGTTAGGTTAGGTTAGGTTAGGTTAGGTTAGGTTAGGTTAGGTTAGGTTAGGTTAGGTTAGGTTAGGTTAGGTTAGGTTAGGTTAGGTTAGGTTAGGTTAGGTTAGGTTAGGTTAGGTTAGGTTAGGTTAGGTTAGGTTAGGTTAGGTTAGGTTAGGTTAGGTTAGGTTAGGTTAGGTTAGGTTAGGTTAGGTTAGGTTAGGTTAGGTTAGGTTAGGTTAGGTTAGGTTAGGTTAGGTTAGGTTAGGTTAGGTTAGGTTAGGTTAGGTTAGGTTAGGTTAGGTTAGGTTAGGTTAGGTTAGGTTAGGTTAGGTTAGGTTAGGTTAGGTTAGGTTAGGTTAGGTTAGGTTAGGTTAGGTTAGGTTAGGTTAGGTTAGGTTAGGTTAGGTTAGGTTAGGTTAGGTTAGGTTAGGTTAGGTTAGGTTAGGTTAGGTTAGGTTAGGTTAGGTTAGGTTAGGTTAGGTTAGGTTAGGTTAGGTTAGGTTAGGTTAGGTTAGGTTAGGTTAGGTTAGGTTAGGTTAGGTTAGGTTAGGTTAGGTTAGGTTAGGTTAGGTTAGGTTAGGTTAGGTTAGGTTAGGTTAGGTTAGGTTAGGTTAGGTTAGGTTAGGTTAGGTTAGGTTAGGTTAGGTTAGGTTAGGTTAGGTTAGGTTAGGTTAGGTTAGGTTAGGTTAGGTTAGGTTAGGTTAGGTTAGGTTAGGTTAGGTTAGGTTAGGTTAGGTTAGGTTAGGTTAGGTTAGGTTAGGTTAGGTTAGGTTAGGTTAGGTTAGGTTAGGTTAGGTTAGGTTAGGTTAGGTTAGGTTAGGTTAGGTTAGGTTAGGTTAGGTTAGGTTAGGTTAGGTTAGGTTAGGTTAGGTTAGGTTAGGTTAGGTTAGGTTAGGTTAGGTTAGGTTAGGTTAGGTTAGGTTAGGTTAGGTTAGGTTAGGTTAGGTTAGGTTAGGTTAGGTTAGGTTAGGTTAGGTTAGGTTAGGTTAGGTTAGGTTAGGTTAGGTTAGGTTAGGTTAGGTTAGGTTAGGTTAGGTTAGGTTAGGTTAGGTTAGGTTAGGTTAGGTTAGGTTAGGTTAGGTTAGGTTAGGTTAGGTTAGGTTAGGTTAGGTTAGGTTAGGTTAGGTTAGGTTAGGTTAGGTTAGGTTAGGTTAGGTTAGGTTAGGTTAGGTTAGGTTAGGTTAGGTTAGGTTAGGTTAGGTTAGGTTAGGTTAGGTTAGGTTAGGTTAGGTTAGGTTAGGTTAGGTTAGGTTAGGTTAGGTTAGGTTAGGTTAGGTTAGGTTAGGTTAGGTTAGGTTAGGTTAGGTTAGGTTAGGTTAGGTTAGGTTAGGTTAGGTTAGGTTAGGTTAGGTTAGGTTAGGTTAGGTTAGGTTAGGTTAGGTTAGGTTAGGTTAGGTTAGGTTAGGTTAGGTTAGGTTAGGTTAGGTTAGGTTAGGTTAGGTTAGGTTAGGTTAGGTTAGGTTAGGTTAGGTTAGGTTAGGTTAGGTTAGGTTAGGTTAGGTTAGGTTAGGTTAGGTTAGGTTAGGTTAGGTTAGGTTAGGTTAGGTTAGGTTAGGTTAGGTTAGGTTAGGTTAGGTTAGGTTAGGTTAGGTTAGGTTAGGTTAGGTTAGGTTAGGTTAGGTTAGGTTAGGTTAGGTTAGGTTAGGTTAGGTTAGGTTAGGTTAGGTTAGGTTAGGTTAGGTTAGGTTAGGTTAGGTTAGGTTAGGTTAGGTTAGGTTAGGTTAGGTTAGGTTAGGTTAGGTTAGGTTAGGTTAGGTTAGGTTAGGTTAGGTTAGGTTAGGTTAGGTTAGGTTAGGTTAGGTTAGGTTAGGTTAGGTTAGGTTAGGTTAGGTTAGGTTAGGTTAGGTTAGGTTAGGTTAGGTTAGGTTAGGTTAGGTTAGGTTAGGTTAGGTTAGGTTAGGTTAGGTTAGGTTAGGTTAGGTTAGGTTAGGTTAGGTTAGGTTAGGTTAGGTTAGGTTAGGTTAGGTTAGGTTAGGTTAGGTTAGGTTAGGTTAGGTTAGGTTAGGTTAGGTTAGGTTAGGTTAGGTTAGGTTAGGTTAGGTTAGGTTAGGTTAGGTTAGGTTAGGTTAGGTTAGGTTAGGTTAGGTTAGGTTAGGTTAGGTTAGGTTAGGTTAGGTTAGGTTAGGTTAGGTTAGGTTAGGTTAGGTTAGGTTAGGTTAGGTTAGGTTAGGTTAGGTTAGGTTAGGTTAGGTTAGGTTAGGTTAGGTTAGGTTAGGTTAGGTTAGGTTAGGTTAGGTTAGGTTAGGTTAGGTTAGGTTAGGTTAGGTTAGGTTAGGTTAGGTTAGGTTAGGTTAGGTTAGGTTAGGTTAGGTTAGGTTAGGTTAGGTTAGGTTAGGTTAGGTTAGGTTAGGTTAGGTTAGGTTAGGTTAGGTTAGGTTAGGTTAGGTTAGGTTAGGTTAGGTTAGGTTAGGTTAGGTTAGGTTAGGTTAGGTTAGGTTAGGTTAGGTTAGGTTAGGTTAGGTTAGGTTAGGTTAGGTTAGGTTAGGTTAGGTTAGGTTAGGTTAGGTTAGGTTAGGTTAGGTTAGGTTAGGTTAGGTTAGGTTAGGTTAGGTTAGGTTAGGTTAGGTTAGGTTAGGTTAGGTTAGGTTAGGTTAGGTTAGGTTAGGTTAGGTTAGGTTAGGTTAGGTTAGGTTAGGTTAGGTTAGGTTAGGTTAGGTTAGGTTAGGTTAGGTTAGGTTAGGTTAGGTTAGGTTAGGTTAGGTTAGGTTAGGTTAGGTTAGGTTAGGTTAGGTTAGGTTAGGTTAGGTTAGGTTAGGTTAGGTTAGGTTAGGTTAGGTTAGGTTAGGTTAGGTTAGGTTAGGTTAGGTTAGGTTAGGTTAGGTTAGGTTAGGTTAGGTTAGGTTAGGTTAGGTTAGGTTAGGTTAGGTTAGGTTAGGTTAGGTTAGGTTAGGTTAGGTTAGGTTAGGTTAGGTTAGGTTAGGTTAGGTTAGGTTAGGTTAGGTTAGGTTAGGTTAGGTTAGGTTAGGTTAGGTTAGGTTAGGTTAGGTTAGGTTAGGTTAGGTTAGGTTAGGTTAGGTTAGGTTAGGTTAGGTTAGGTTAGGTTAGGTTAGGTTAGGTTAGGTTAGGTTAGGTTAGGTTAGGTTAGGTTAGGTTAGGTTAGGTTAGGTTAGGTTAGGTTAGGTTAGGTTAGGTTAGGTTAGGTTAGGTTAGGTTAGGTTAGGTTAGGTTAGGTTAGGTTAGGTTAGGTTAGGTTAGGTTAGGTTAGGTTAGGTTAGGTTAGGTTAGGTTAGGTTAGGTTAGGTTAGGTTAGGTTAGGTTAGGTTAGGTTAGGTTAGGTTAGGTTAGGTTAGGTTAGGTTAGGTTAGGTTAGGTTAGGTTAGGTTAGGTTAGGTTAGGTTAGGTTAGGTTAGGTTAGGTTAGGTTAGGTTAGGTTAGGTTAGGTTAGGTTAGGTTAGGTTAGGTTAGGTTAGGTTAGGTTAGGTTAGGTTAGGTTAGGTTAGGTTAGGTTAGGTTAGGTTAGGTTAGGTTAGGTTAGGTTAGGTTAGGTTAGGTTAGGTTAGGTTAGGTTAGGTTAGGTTAGGTTAGGTTAGGTTAGGTTAGGTTAGGTTAGGTTAGGTTAGGTTAGGTTAGGTTAGGTTAGGTTAGGTTAGGTTAGGTTAGGTTAGGTTAGGTTAGGTTAGGTTAGGTTAGGTTAGGTTAGGTTAGGTTAGGTTAGGTTAGGTTAGGTTAGGTTAGGTTAGGTTAGGTTAGGTTAGGTTAGGTTAGGTTAGGTTAGGTTAGGTTAGGTTAGGTTAGGTTAGGTTAGGTTAGGTTAGGTTAGGTTAGGTTAGGTTAGGTTAGGTTAGGTTAGGTTAGGTTAGGTTAGGTTAGGTTAGGTTAGGTTAGGTTAGGTTAGGTTAGGTTAGGTTAGGTTAGGTTAGGTTAGGTTAGGTTAGGTTAGGTTAGGTTAGGTTAGGTTAGGTTAGGTTAGGTTAGGTTAGGTTAGGTTAGGTTAGGTTAGGTTAGGTTAGGTTAGGTTAGGTTAGGTTAGGTTAGGTTAGGTTAGGTTAGGTTAGGTTAGGTTAGGTTAGGTTAGGTTAGGTTAGGTTAGGTTAGGTTAGGTTAGGTTAGGTTAGGTTAGGTTAGGTTAGGTTAGGTTAGGTTAGGTTAGGTTAGGTTAGGTTAGGTTAGGTTAGGTTAGGTTAGGTTAGGTTAGGTTAGGTTAGGTTAGGTTAGGTTAGGTTAGGTTAGGTTAGGTTAGGTTAGGTTAGGTTAGGTTAGGTTAGGTTAGGTTAGGTTAGGTTAGGTTAGGTTAGGTTAGGTTAGGTTAGGTTAGGTTAGGTTAGGTTAGGTTAGGTTAGGTTAGGTTAGGTTAGGTATAGGTTAGGTTAGGTTAGGTTAGGTTAGGTTAGGTTAGGTTAGGTTAGGTTAGGTTAGGTTAGGTTAGGTTAGGTTAGGTTAGGTTAGGTTAGGTTAGGTTAGGTTAGGTTAGGTTAGGTTAGGTTAGGTTAGGTTAGGTTAGGTTAGGTTAGGTTAGGTTAGGTTAGGTTAGGTTAGGTTAGGTTAGGTTAGGTTAGGTTAGGTTAGGTTAGGTTAGGTTAGGTTAGGTTAGGTTAGGTTAGGTTAGGTTAGGTTAGGTTAGGTTAGGTTAGGTTAGGTTAGGTTAGGTTAGGTTAGGTTAGGTTAGGTTAGGTTAGGTTAGGTTAGGTTAGGTTAGGTTAGGTTAGGTTAGGTTAGGTTAGGTTAGGTTAGGTTAGGTTAGGTTAGGTTAGGTTAGGTTAGGTTAG
>OY720234.1:0-15437 GCA_963082605.1 Rhodophaea formosa
ATTTAAATAGCTTATAATTATAGAGCATAATATTGAAGATATTAAGGAGATTATTTTAATCTTTAAATATAAATAGTAATTTATTTATTTATATATTTATTAATATATATATATATATATATATATATATATATATATTAAGTATAAGAAAAATATTTATAAAAATATTATAATTTTATTTTTACAATGAAAATGTAATGTTTTAAATTTAAACTATATAAATTAATAAGAAATATTAATGGAATTTAACCACTAAAAATTAAGTTAGCAGCTTAATTTTATTCTTTATATTTCTAATATTAATTGGAATACTATATTCAATTTTATCATTAACAGTGATATACCTCTAATTTGGTTTCAATTAAATAAGGAGAAATTAGTCTCTATCTTTTAAGTCGAAATTAAATGCAAATATTGCTTCTTATTTTTAAGATAAATTGATATATCAATATTTTTTGAATGCAAATCAAATGTTTTAAATTAAACTAAAATCCTAAATTAATTTGTTCAATTAAGTATATTTTGATTTCATTCATGATAAAGTCCTAATAGTAAAATAATAATAAAAAAAAGTCTAATTTTAAATCAAATGAAAAAATTTACTAATTTAAATAATGGAATAATAGGTAAAATTAAAGCAATTTCTACATCAAAAATTAAAAAAATTACTGTAATTAAGAAAAAATGTAAAGAAAAAGGAATTCGAGCTGAAGATTTAGGGTCAAACCCACATTCGAATGGGGAACATTTTTCTCGGTCTATAAAAGATTTTTTAGATAAAATGATTGATATAAATATTATAATATTAGAAATAATAATAATTAAAATAGATAAGTAAAAAATTAAAAAAATTATTTATATTAAAATTAAATTAAACTTTTTGATTGGAAATCAAATATACTAAATATATTATATAAATAATTAATTTGCTCATCAATATATAAAAATATATAGGAATAATCATACTACATCAACAAAATGTCAATATCAAGCTGCTGCTTCAAAGCCAAAATGATGATTACTAGAAAAATGATTTTTTAAATGTCGAATTAAACAAGTTAGTAAAAAAATAGTTCCAATAATTACATGAAGACCATGAAATCCTGTAGTAATAAAAAAAGTAGAACCATAAATTCTATCTGCGATAGTAAAAGGAGCTTCAATATATTCATATGCTTGTAAAATTGTGAAATAAATTCCTAAAAATACAGTTAAAAATAGTCCTTGAGTAGTTTGTGAATAATTATTTTCTATGAGAGCATGATGAGCTCAAGTTACTGTAACTCCAGATGAAATTAAAATAATAGTATTTAATAAAGGAATTTGAAATGGGTTAAATGGGGTAATACTTATTGGAGGTCAAATAGATCCAATTTCAATATTTGGCGATAAACTTCTATGAAAAAAAGCTCAAAAAAAAGAAATAAAAAAAAATACTTCTGAAATAATAAATAAAATTATTCCTCATCGTAATCCTTTCGTTACTAAAATAGTATGTTTACCTTGAAGGGTACCTTCTCGACAAATATCTCGTCATCATTGAAATATTGTTAAAATAATAATTAAATAACCTAAAATTAATAGGTTTATATTAAAATTATGAAATCATTTAATTATTCCAGTGACTAATGTCATTACACCAATAGCTCCTGTTAAAGGTCAGGGTCTATAATCTACTAAGTGAAATGGGTGATTATAATTTATTTTCATTAATTTACTTCTCTAGAATATAAAGTTCTTAAAATTGCAATTACATAAGATTGGATTACAGCTACAGCAGACTCTAAAATTAAAAGTAAAATTTGAATAATAATTAAAATAGAAATTAAATAAGATGGTATAATTGATCCTGTTCCTCTTAATAAAGTTATTAATAAATGACCTGCGATTATATTAGCAGTTAGTCGAACTGCTAATGTTCCAGGTCGAATAATATTACTAATTGTTTCAATTAATACTATAAAAGGTATAAGAATACCAGGGGTTCCTTGAGGAATTATGTGAATAAATATATGTTGAGTATTATTAATTCATCCATATAATATAAATCTTAATCATAATGGTAAAGATAATGATAAAGAAAGAGTTAAATGACTAGTTCTAGTAAAAATATAAGGGAATAAACCTAAAAAATTATTAAATAATACAAAAGAAAATATTGACACAAAAATAAATGTAGAGGATCTAGAATTAATATTATTTCCTAATAAAGTTTTAAATTCATTATGAAGTTTATTTAAAATAAAATTTCAAAATATAAAATGTCGATTAGGAATTAATCAAAAAGAATAAGGAATAAATATGATTCCAATTATTGTTCTTACTCAATTTAAAGATAAGTTAAATAAATTAGTAGATGGATCGAAAATTGAAAATAAATTGCTTATCATTTTCAATAAAAATTTTTATAATTAATTTTATTATTATTTATAGAAGTTTTTATATTAATATTAAAAATATAATAATTTATAATATTAAAAATAATAAATACTATAATAAAAAAAAAAAAAGATATTAATCAATTAATAGGTATTATTTGTGGTATAAAAGAATATTACTAAAATGTAATAATTTAAATTTGACATATTTATGTTATTTATTTAACTAATTCTTTAAAAATTTCATTAGAAGTAATTGCTAATTTACTATAAAATGGTTTAAGAGACCAGTACTTGCTTTCAGTCATCTAATGAAGAATAATTATTAATTCAATTAATAAAGTTTTTAATTGAAATTCTTTCAATTACAATTGGTATAAAACTATGATTAGCTCCACAGATTTCAGAACATTGACCATAAAAGATTCCAGGTCGATTTATATAAAATCTAGTTTGATTTAAACGACCAGGATTAGCATCAACTTTTACCCCTAAAGAGGGAATAGTTCAAGAGTGAATAACATCTGTAGCTGTAACTATAATACGAATTTGGTTATTTATTGGTAAAATAATTCGATTATCTACATCTAATAATCGAAAGTTATTAGGTATTATTTCATTTATTGGAATTATATAAGAATCAAATTCAATATTATTGAAATCTGAATATTCATAACTTCAATATCATTGATGGCCAATTGATTTTAAAGTAATTAAGGGATTATTTAATTCATCTAATAAATATAATAATCGTAAAGAAGGAAGGGCAATAAAAATTAATGTAATAGCGGGAAGAATAGTTCAAATTAATTCAATTATTTGACCTTCTAATAAAAATCGATTAATATATTTATTAAAAAATAAATTAATTATTAAATATCCAACTAAAATAGTAATTATAATTAAAATAATTAAAGTATGGTCATGAAAAAAAATAATTTGTTCTATTAATGGAGATGCTCTATTTTGAAGATTAAAATTTGATCACGTTGCAATTTCTAAAAAAAGGATAAATCCTTTATAAATGGGGTTTAAATCCATTACATATAATCTGCCATATTAGAAGTTTCTTAAAATAGGGAGTTCATTATATGAATGTTCAGCTGGAGGTAAATTTTGATATCATTCAATAGAAGAGGATAGATTTAAAGAAAATAATACTATTCGTTGATTGATTATAGATTCTCAAATAATAATTAATATAAGTATAATTGCTAATAAAGAAATATATGACCCTAGAGAAGAGATAATATTTCATGAAATATAAGCATCAGGATAATCAGAATATCGTCGAGGTATTCCTGCTAATCCTAAGAAATGTTGTGGAAAAAAAGTTAAATTTACTCCAATGAATATAGAAAAAAATTGAATTTTTAATAAAAATGGGTTTATTGATAATCCTGTAAATAAAGGATATCAATGAATAAATCCACCTAAAATTGCAAATACAGCTCCCATAGATAATACATAATGAAAATGAGCTACAACATAATATGTATCATGAAGACTTACATCAATAGATGAATTAGCTAAAATTACTCCAGTTAATCCACCAACAGTAAATAAAAATACAAATCCTAAACTTCATAATATAGAAGGACTATAATTAATTTGAGTTCCGTGAAGAGTGGCTAATCAACTAAAAATTTTAATACCTGTAGGTACTGCAATAATTATAGTTGCTGATGTAAAGTAAGCTCGAGTATCAATATCTATACCTACAGTAAATATATGATGAGCTCAAACTACAAAACCTAATAATCCAATTGCTATTATAGCATAAATTATCCCTAAAGATCCAAATGTTTCCTTTTTTCCTCTTTCTTGAGAAATAATATGAGAAATTATTCCAAATCCAGGTAAAATTAAAATATAAACTTCTGGATGCCCAAAAAATCAAAATAAATGTTGATAAAGAATAGGGTCTCCTCCTCCAGCAGGATCAAAAAAAGAAGTATTTAAATTTCGATCAGTTAATAATATAGTAATAGCTCCTGCTAATACAGGTAAAGATAATAATAATAATAATGCTGTAATTCCAACAGCTCATACAAATAATGGTATTTGATCAAATGATAGTCCATTTAATTTTATATTAATAATAGTTGTAATAAAATTAATTGCCCCTAAAATTGATGAAATTCCAGCTAAATGTAAGGAGAAAATAGCAAGATCTACAGAACTACCTCCATGGGCAATATTAGAAGATAGTGGGGGATAAACTGTTCATCCTGTTCCTGCTCCATTTTCTACAATACTT
Organism: Rhodophaea formosa; assembly: GCA_963082605.1. Classification (NCBI taxonomy): domain Eukaryota; kingdom Metazoa; phylum Arthropoda; class Insecta; order Lepidoptera; family Pyralidae; genus Rhodophaea; species Rhodophaea formosa. Next base: position 4,639 of record OY720234.1, read on the forward strand.
CTTGAAATTAATAATGTAAGAGAGGGAGGTAATAATCAAAATCTTATATTATTTATTCGGGGGAAAGCTATATCTGGGGCTCCTAATATTAAAGGTACTAATCAATTTCCAAATCCACCAATTATAATAGGTATAACTATAAAAAAAATTATAATAAAAGCATGTCCTGTTACAATAGTGTTATAAATTTGATCATCTCCAATTAAAGATCCAGGAGTTCCTAATTCAGCTCGAATTAAAAGGCTTAAAGATGTACCTACTATTCCTGATCAAATTCCAAAAATAAAATATAAAGTTCCAATATCTTTATGATTTGTTGAGAAAAGTCATTTTCGCTTAAAAATAAAATGGCTGAGTTAATAAGCGATAAATTGTAAATTTATTAACGAGAAATTTTCTCTTTTATTAAGCCTTATAGTCAATAATGATATAAAATTGCAAATTTTAAGGAATAAATAAAAATTATTAAGGCTTAAAGAATATATATATTATCTTTATAAATAATTTTGAAGACTATTAGTTTAATTTAACTTAAAACCTTTTTAAAAAAAAAAAAAGGTTCTTAAAATTATTCTTGTGATTGATAAAAAAGAAAGAAAATTAATAAAATATAGTAATTTATTTTTAATAAAAAATTTTATTCATTTTAATTTTATATAGTTAAATATAAAAGAAGCATAAATAATTCGAATATAAAAAAATAATATAATTAATCTTATTATAATAAAAATAAATGTAATAATAAAAAATTTATTAATTAATAAAAAATTAATTACAATTCATTTTGGAAAAAATCCAATAAAAGGGGGTAAACCTCCTAAAGATAGGAAATTAATTAAAAAAAAAAGTTTAATTATATAATTTATATTAAAAATAAATAATTGATTGATAAAAAATATATTTAAAATATAAAAAAGAAAACATATTCTTCTGATAATAAAAGAATACATAAATAAGAAAAATATTCATAAATTTTCACTAATTATAATTGAAGTTAATATTCAACTTAAATTATTAATTGAAGAAAAAGCTATTAATTTTCGTAATGAGGTTTGATTTAGACCATTAATAGCTCCAATAATTGAATTTAAAATAATAATAATAATTAAAAAATTTTTATTAAAATAATATGATAATAAAATTATGGGGGTAATTTTTTGTCATGTTATTAAAATAAAATTATTAAATCATGATATTCCTTCTATAATATTAGGAAATCAAAAATGAAAAGGAGCAGATCCTATTTTTATTAAAAGAGAAGAATTAATTATAATAGAAATAATATTATTATATTCAAAATTTTGAAATAAAATTATTTTTAATAAAATAGAAAATAAAAAATTAATTGAAGCAATAGATTGAATAAGAAAATATTTTAAAGAAGCCTCTGATGATAATATATTATTAGAATTAGAAATTAAAGGAATAAATCTTAATAAGTTAATTTCTAATCCAATTCAACATCCAAATCATGAATTAGAGGAAATAGAAATTAAAGTTCTAAAAAATAAAATAAATAAAAAAAATATTTTATTAGCATTAAAATTTAAATAAATATAAAATAAAGAAAAATATTTCTTATAATAATTTAAAAATTATTAATTATATATTTTAGTGTATGATGCACGATAGATTTTGATTCTATAAGATATAGTTTAATTCTATAAAATATAATAAAGGTAATTTTTTTTTACTTGATTTATCCTATCAGAATAATCCTTTAATCAGGCACTTTATTATTTTTTAAAAAAAAGGAGATCCTTTATATTTGGGGTATGAACCCAAAAGCTTAAATTTAGCTTATTTTTAATAATTATACTTTTATATTTATATAAAATATATTAACAATGGTTAAATGTTTAATTTAAATTAAATATATATTATATATATATATATATATATTTAACTTATATATATATATATTAATATATAAATTTTTTTTTATATTAATATTATAATATTAATATATTTTTATTTAAAAGAATATTAATTGATGAATAATGAATTTAATTTTTAAATTAAATATTAGGAAAAGAAAAAAAGATAGATTATTTAATATTTAATAATTTATATTAAATATTTTAATATAAAAAAAAAAAAAAAAAATCTATATTTAATTTTATACTATAAATAAAAATTTTTATAGTTTATAAAATTTATTTTAAGTTTATTTTACATATAAATTTTAGTATTAATTATTAATTATTTTAATAATAATTAATTTATTTTGTAGTAATTATTATTAAAAAATTTAAGAAATTGAGATTTAGTAATACTTAAATTAAAAACTAATTTTGTGCCAGCAGTTGCGGTTAAACAAAATTTAAAATAAATTTTATTAGTAAAATTAATAAATAAATAAATAAATTATATTAAAATAAATATTAAATTATTAAGTGAAATTTTAATTTAATAAAATTTTATATTTAAATTATGAAATTAATAAATTATAATAAAAACTAGGATTAGATACCCTATTATTAATAAATTAAAGTTAAAATACTAAAATAGTAATTAATTATTTATTGAAAATTAAATAATTTGGCGGTATTTTAGTTCATTTAGAGGAATCTGTTTAATAATTGATAATCCACGAATAAATTTACTTAATTTATTATTTTGTATATCGTTGTTAAAAAAATATTTTTAAATAATAATAATATTTTAAAATTATAAATATAATTTAAATCAGATCAAGATGCAGATTATAATTAAGAATATAATGGATTACAATAAATTTATTTAAATGAATATTAATTTGTAATAATTAATTGAAAGTGGATTTAAATGTAATTTTATTTAATTTAATAAAATGATTAAAAATTAAAATATGTACATATTGCCCGTCGCTTTCATATATAAATTGAAATAAGTCGTAACAAAGTAGAGGTACTGGAAAGTGTTTCTAGAAAGATCAAATTAGAGCTTGATATAAGTATTTCATTTACATTGAAATGATATTGAATTTAATCAATTAATTTGAGGGGGAAAATTAATAATATAAAGTTAATAAAAGAATTTTTAAATTAAAAATATATGGGGGTTAAAGTATTTTTAAAAAAAAAATTAAAAATTTTATAGGGAAATAGTATTGTGAAAGAATTTTGAAATATATTGAAAATTAAATAATTAAAAAGTAAATTTAATTTATTGTATCTTGTGTATCAGAGTTTATTAATAAAAGTTTAATTAAATAAGATTCTCGAATTTAAAAGAGATAATTAATTATAAAAGTTATTGTAGCAAAAATATTTTTAATAATTAATTTGAAATGAAATGTTAATCGTTTTTTAAGATATCTAGTTTTTTTAGAAAAAAATTAAATTTTGTATTTTTATTTTTATAAATTAATTAGTTAATTTATAAATTATGAAATTATAATATTTTAAGGGATAAGCTTTAAAATAAAAAATTATAATAAAATTTAATTAATAATAAAAATTTTAAAATTTATATTGTTTATAAATTATAATTTATTATAAATAATTTTAATTGAAAATAAAATTTAATTTTATTTAATTTTTTATAAAAATATAATTTTTAATTAAAAAAAAATTAGTAATAATGATAAAATTAGTATATTTATAAATAATATTGATTAATAGAAATGAAAATATTAAAATTAATTAAAAGGAATTCGGCAAAAAATTATATTCACTTGTTTATCAAAAACATGTCCTTTTGATTATAATTTAAGGTCTAATCTGCCCACTGATTAAATATTAAAGGGCTGCAGTATTTTGACTGTACAAAGGTAGCATAATCATTAGTCTCTTAATTGGTGACTTGTATGAATGATTTGATGAGATATAAACTGTCTCTTATTTATTATGTAGAATTTAATTTTTTAATTAAAAAGTTAAAATAAATTTAAAAGACGAGAAGACCCTATAGAGTTTTATATATATATTAATTTAAGTAAATTATTTATTTTAATAAATTAAAATTAATATATGTATTTTATTGGGGTGATGAAAAAATAAGAATAACTTTTTTTATATTATTAACATAAATAAATGTGTAAATGATCCAAAATTTTTGATTATAAGAAATAATTACCTTAGGGATAACAGCGTAATTTTTTTTTTTAGTTCAAATAAAAAAGAAAGTTTGCGACCTCGATGTTGGATTAAGATAAAATTTAGATGCAAAAGTTTAAAATTTTGATCTGTTCGATCATTAAAATCTTACATGATCTGAGTTCAAACCGGTGTGAGCCAGGTTGGTTTCTATCTTTAGATAAATAAAATATTTTAGTACGAAAGGATCAAATATTAAAATTAAATTTTTTTTATTGAATATTAATAAAAATATTTTAAAATTTAAAATGATTAATAGTTTAAAATTATAGCTATTTTGGCAGAAAAAATGTAATGATTTTAGAAGTCATTAATATATAATTAAATTATATAGATAGTAATTATAATAAATGATATATTAATGATTTTTGTTGGTGTTATTATTTTAATTTTGGGGGTTTTAATTGGGGTTGCTTTTTTAACATTATTAGAACGAAAATTATTAGGATATATTCAGATTCGAAAAGGTCCAAATAAAGTTGGATTTATAGGAATTTTACAGCCTTTTTCTGATGCTATTAAATTATTTACTAAAGAACAAACTTATCCAAATTATTCTAATTATATTTCATATTATTTTTCTCCTGTTATTAGATTAATATTATCTTTAATTATTTGAACTTTAATTCCTTATTATTTTAATATAATTGGATTTAATTTAGGTATTTTATTTTTTTTATGTTGTACAAGAATGGGTGTTTATACTGTAATAATTGCTGGTTGGTCTTCTAATTCAAATTATTCATTATTGGGGGGATTACGAGCTGTTGCTCAAACTATTTCATATGAAGTAAGATTATTTTTAATTTTAATATCTTCTATTTTAATAATTATAGAGTTTAATATAATTATATTTTCTATATATCAAGAATATATTTGATTTATTTTTTTAATATATCCTTTATCTTTATGTTTATTTTCTTCAATATTAGCGGAAACAAATCGAACTCCATTTGATTTTGCTGAAGGTGAAAGTGAATTAGTTTCTGGATTTAATATTGAATATAGTAGTGGGGGATTTGCATTAATTTTTTTAGCTGAATATTCAAGAATTTTATTTATAAGAATATTATTTGTTTTAATTTTTATAGGGGGGTATAATATGAGAATTTTTTTTTATTTAAAATTAACATTAATTTCTTTTTTATTTATTTGAGTTCGAGGAACATTACCTCGATATCGGTATGATAAATTAATATATTTAGCTTGAAAAAGATATTTACCTGTTTCTTTAAATTTTTTATTATTATATATAAGAATTAAAATATTATTATTATAATTAAATTATTTTTAGTATTAAAATTAATAGAATTTTATATTCTTTCTTAAGTTTTCAAAACAAATGCTTATTTACAAGCTCATTAATTAAATATTTATTTAATAATAATTTTAATTATTATTAAAAATTAAATTATCTCATAATTTATTAATAATAGGGGTAATAATAAAATATGAAAAATATAGTACTGTTAGTAATTGTCCAGTAATAATATAAGGGTCTTCTACTGGTCGAGCTCCAATTCAAGTTAATAAAAAAATAATTGTTAATAAAGATCAAAATATAATTTGATTAATTGGGTAAAATTGAATTCCTTGAATTTTTTTATTAAAAGTAAATGGTAAAATAATTAAAATTAAAATAGAAAAAACTAAGGCAATTACCCCCCCTAATTTATTTGGAATAGATCGAAGAATTGCATAAGCAAATAAAAAATATCATTCAGGTTGAATATGAACTGGAGTTACTAAAGGATTAGCTGGGATAAAGTTATCAGGGTCTCCTAGTAAATATGGATTAGTTAAAGTTAATATAATTAATAAGAAAAGTATAATAATAAATCCAATAAGATCTTTAAATACAAAAAAAGGATGAAATGGGATTTTATCTAAATTTCTATTAATTCCTAATGGATTATTAGATCCTGTTATATGTAAAAATAAAAGATGAATTATAGTTATTATTAAAATAATAAAAGGAAGTAAAAAGTGAAAAGTGTAAAATCGAGTTAATGTAGCATTATCTACAGCAAATCCCCCTCAAATTCAATTTACTAATATTGTTCCTAAATAAGGGATTGCAGATAATAAGTTAGTAATAACTGTTGCCCCTCAAAATGATATTTGTCCTCAAGGTAATACATATCCTATAAAAGCGGTTGCTATTAATAAGAATAGAATGATTACTCCAACAATTCAGGTATATTTTAAATTAAATGATTCATAATATATTCCTCGTCCGATATGAATATAAACACAAATAAAAAAAAAGGATGCTCCATTAGCATGAAGAGTTCGGATTAATCATCCATAATTTACATTTCGACAAATATAATTAACACTATAAAATGCTAATTCAATATTAGCGGTATAATATATAGTTAAAAATAATCCTGTGATAATTTGAATGATTAAACATAATCCTAATAAAGATCCAAAATTTCATAAAGATGAAATATTTGATGGTGAAGGTAAATCAATTAAAGAATTATTAATAATTTTTAAAATAGGATGAGTTTTTCGAAATGGTAAAAATTTATTTATCATTAGTAATTTATTTATTTAATATATATATATATATATATATATGTATATATTAATAGTTAAAAGATGAACGTAAAGGACCATAAAAAATATTAGTAATTTTAACTACAGCAATTAAAGTAATAAATAAATAAATTATTATTATTATTATTAATATAAACGTTTGATTATTATATAATTTAGATAAATTAATTTTATTTTCATTATTAAAAAATAATAAATTATTTATAAAATTATTTATTTCTAAAGTTTGGTTGAAATTTATTCAAGATAAATTATTTATATATAAGTAACTTGAAATTATAATAATAATTATAAAAATAATTAATAAAAATTTTAAATTAAATGAAATTTTAAAAATTTCATTGGAGGCAATTCTAGATACATAAATAAATAGTACTAATAAACCTCCTAAAAATGTTAAAAATAAAATATAAGAAAATCAATAAGTTTTAATTAATATTCCTGTAATAACACATACTATTAAAGTTTGAAATAAAATTATTAATCCTATTGATAATGGGTGATTTAAGAAAAATATAATGATTGATAAAAAGATTATTGTTATTGAAATAAATATTTTTATAATTTCAAAGAATAGTTTAATAAAAATAATAATTTTGGAGATTATTGATAAAGAAAAATCTTTTTCTTTGAAGTTTTTAAAGAAAATTCTTAATTTTGATTTACAAGACCAATGTTTTTTTTAAACTATAAAAACAAATGATAATAAATATATTGATTGTTATATTAATTATATATATTGTTGGTAATTTAATTTTTGTTTCTAAACAAAAACATTTATTAATTGTTTTATTAAGATTAGAATTTATTGTATTAAGAATATTTTTTATTTTATTATTATATTTAAATAATATTGAAAATAATATATATATATTAATAGTTTTTTTAGTATTTTCTGTTTGTGAGGGGGCTTTAGGATTATCTATTTTAGTTTCTATAATTCGTACTCATGGAAATGATTATTTTCAAAGATTTAATTTATTATAAATATTATATGATAAAGTTTTTAATAATAATTTTATTTATAATTCCTTTATGTTTAAAAAAAAAAATGTTTTGATTGGTTCAAATATTATTATTTTTAATAATATTTTTATTTATAAATTTAACTGTTATATTAGGTAATTATTGTAATTTAAGTTATATATATTCTTGTGATATAATTTCTTTCGGTTTAATTATATTAAGAATTTGAATTTGTATTTTAATAGTAATAGCAAGAGAAAATTTATATAAAATTAATTTTTATGTTGAATTTTTTATATTTAATTTAATTTTTTTATTATTAATATTATTTTTAACTTTTTCTGTAATAAATTTATTTATATTTTATTTATTTTTTGAAGGAAGATTAATTCCTACATTAATATTAATTGTGGGTTGAGGGTATCAACCTGAACGTATTCAAGCTGGAATATATTTATTATTTTATACTTTATTTGCTTCTTTGCCTTTATTAATAGGGATTTTTTATATTTTTATTGAGTCTAATAATATTATGATTTATTTTTTAAAATTTTTAAATTTTGATTATTATTTATTATATTTATCTATAATTATAGCTTTTTTAGTGAAAATACCAATATATTTTGTTCATTTATGATTACCTAAGGCTCATGTTGAGGCTCCAGTATCAGGTTCAATAATTTTAGCGGGAATTATATTAAAATTAGGGGGTTATGGTTTAATACGAGTTATAATTTTAATAGAAAAATTAAGTTTAAAGTTTAATTTTATTTGAGTAATTATTAGTTTAGTTGGAGGATTTTATATTAGATTAAAATGTTTTTGTCAAATTGATATTAAATCTTTAATTGCTTATTCTTCTGTTGCCCATATAAGACTTGTAATTGGGGGAATTATAACTATAAATTATTGAGGTTATATAGGTTCTTATATTTTAATAATTGGTCATGGATTATGTTCATCAGGAATATTTTGTTTAGCTAATATTAATTATGAACGATTACATAGTCGTAGAATATTTATTAATAAGGGTATAATAAATTTTATACCTTCTATAAGATTATGATGATTTTTATTAATATCTTCAAATATAGCTGCCCCTCCTTCTTTAAATTTAATGGGGGAAATTAGATTAATTAATAGATTAATTAGATGATCTTTATTATCTATGATTATATTAATAATAATTTCTTTTTTTAGTGCTGGTTATAGATTATATTTATATTCTTACATTCAACATGGGAAATATTATGTTGGGATTTATAGATTTTATATAGGGGTTTCTCGAGAATATTTATTATTAATATTACATTGATTACCTTTAAATATTTTAGTTATAAAGGTTGATTATGTAATAATTTGATTATAAATATAGTATAATAAATTACTTAAATAATTTAAAAAAAAATATTGATTTGTGGTGTCAAAAATGTGAATAATATTCATTTTAGGTTATTTTTATAAAAACTTCAATTTGTTTTAATATATTTTTTTTTTTATTTTTTATGAGAATAAGAATATTTATAATTATAATTTATTTTATTATAAATAATATAGTAATTTTTTTAGAATGAGAAATTATTTCTTTTAATTCCGTTATGATTAAGATATCTATTTTATTAGATTGAATATCTTTATTATTTATAATGTTTGTGTTATTGATTTCTTCAGTAGTAATTTTTTATAGAAAAAGTTATATAAGATCTGAATTAAATTTAAATCGATTTATTATTTTAGTTTTATTATTTGTTTTTTCAATAATTTTATTAATTATTAGTCCTAATATTATTAGAATTTTATTAGGTTGAGATGGGTTAGGTTTAGTTTCTTATTGTTTAGTAATTTATTATCAAAATTTTAAATCTTATAATGCTGGGATATTAACTGCTTTATCTAATCGAATTGGTGATGTTTTAATTTTAATAGTAATTTCTTGAATATTAAATTATGGGAGATGAAATTATATTTTTTATTTAGAATTTATAAAAAATGATTATTCTATAATGGTGGTAGGTACAATAATTATTATAGCTGCTATAACTAAAAGAGCTCAAATTCCTTTTAGTTCTTGACTTCCGGCAGCTATAGCTGCTCCTACCCCTGTTTCTGCTTTAGTTCATTCATCAACTTTAGTAACTGCAGGTGTATATTTATTAATTCGATTTAATTTATTATTAGAAAATTTATTTTTTTTAAAATTATTTTTATTATTATCAGGTTTAACAATATTTATAGCTGGTATTTCTGCTAATTATGAATTTGATTTAAAAAAAATTATTGCTTTATCTACATTAAGACAATTAGGATTAATAATAAGAATTTTAAGAATAGGAATACCTGAATTAGCTTTTTTTCATTTATTAACTCATGCTATATTTAAGGCTCTATTATTTATATGTGCTGGAGTAATTATTCATATAATAAATGATACTCAAGATATTCGTTTTATAGGGGGTTTAAGAAATTATATTCCTTTTACTTCTTTATGTATAAATATTTCTAATTTAGCCTTATGTGGAATTCCATTTTTAGCTGGATTTTATTCTAAAGATTTAATTTTAGAAATAGTTTCAATAAGAAATTTAAATTTATTTATTTATTTTTTATATTATATTTCTACTGGGTTAACTATATATTATACTATTCGTTTAATTATATATTTAATAGTTAATAATTATAATTTAATTTCTGTATATAATTTATATGATGAAGATTATACAATATTAAAAAGAATATTTGTGTTATTATTTATAAGAGTTGTTAGAGGTTCTTTTTTAAGATGAATAATTTTTTATTATCCTTATATAATTTATTTACCGTTTAAAATAAAAATAATGGTAATTTATGTAAGATTATTAGGGGGTTTATTAGGATATTTAGTAAGAAATATAAATATTTATTCTTTTAATAAATTTTTAAGAACTTATAGTTTAAGAAATTTTTTATGTTTAATATGATTTATACCTAATTTATCTACTTATGGTTTAAACTATAATTTTTTAATTATAAGACAAAATTTATTAAAAAATATTGATATAGGTTGAAGAGAAATATATAGAGGCCAAGGAATATATAATATTTTAAAAAATTATTCTATTTTTTTTAATTTTTATCAAATAAATAATTTTAAAATTTATTTATTTAGATTTATTATTTGAATAATAATTTTTTTATTTATTTTATTAATTT